>VKOC01019096.1:0-38331 GCA_009364415.1 Spea multiplicata | reverse complement strand
TATCTATATACACTTTAATGCACACGATAGCTGCATGGTCCCTTTTACATTTTCATGTATGTTTTGCAATGAAAGGGTGTCAGAATCCTTCCATATACATTTGCCCCTTTGCCCAAATCTTCAGCTAAAAGCTGTCAGCCAAACACATCTCCTTGCATGTGATATACTCACTTCCAGGCAATTCCAGTACTGACTCCTTGAACACAGATTGAGTGTAAGGTGGCAGAATGGATTTAATTAGTATGTAAGTAAACACTATTCAAGAATGAATTTCATTTGTGATCTATCAATTAGAAAAGCACCTCCTCCCTTATTATTCCCAAGTGGGCTGAGCTGGCCTGGCCAGGTCCAAATTTGAACTGTTCTGTGACAGCTCGGCTTCCTCTATGACATTATTGCTGGCTCTGAGCTGACAGATACTGTGTAATGGAACTCAGTGTGAGTGCTATTACTAACATTGGTATGTTTGATACTTTTTTTGATATTATGTACTCAGCGTTCTGTTGTTTTCCTCTTTTATGTTTGGAGCGCTAGCCTTATATCTTTCTACAATATTGATGCATGAGGTTCTTGGAGGGCACCCTAAGGCTTGAGCACCCTTGATGTATTTACCGTATATATATATCTGGGGTGGAATTCTAAATTTTTTTTTTTTTTTTTACTTACACCTAAACCTTTTATGGACATACCTGTCCGTCTATAGCAGGGATCTCCAAACTCGGCCCTCCAGCTGCTGCAGGACTACATCTCCCATACTCCTCAGCCAGCCCCTTAGCTGAAGGAGCATTATGGGAGATGTAGTCCTGCAGCAGCTGGAGGACCGAGTTTGGAGATCCCTGGTCTATAGGGTATCGAACAGGTTCAACAGTGGAAGTATGGGAGATCAGGCTGTCTATTGATAGCCTGGAGTCCCCTGTCAGCAGAAACCAGCATTGAATAGAAGCTGATCTCGTATTCGGGCATTCACTTCCTTAAGGTGTCAATGCTGACTCTTGCTGGAAAGTCACAGGAGGAGAAGAGAGAATGGGAAGGGATCTCTGATTGCAATAGCCAGGAACTCTCAGGGTTTTTTGCCCCAACCTCACTGCCAAGATCATATAAAAGACACCCAATAACCGCTTTTGCTTCCAGTATATCACCAGTGCCTGCTTGAATGCAGGTGACTCAAATAAATAATGACAAGTCAAGGTTTCCATGAGGACTAGCTTTGGTGTCATTTGGTTAACACATTTGGCTCATGCTACGCAGAATGTGTTTATTTGTGGTCTGGGGCAACCAACAGGATAAGGGGCAGGGTCTGGCCCAGTGTTACCTCGAGGTAATATGGCTGCTGCTTGCACAATGTTCTATAAGGAAAGGCTCTGGACAAGGTAAGGCAGTGGAGGATGTTTTAACGTGAGTGTGTAAGTGTGTGAGTGTCCTGCAGCTTTTCTAAACACACAATGAAAACCGACAGAACAGCAGGAGGTTTGTAAAGTTCTGGCCATACCGACTGTAAAAAGAGTGATTAACCATTTCACTGGTATGAATAATTCTGAATTAGGTAAAAAAAAAGTCATATCTGTGTATCAGTGATACAGCATTTATATGTCCTCAAGGAACACAAATGGTATATATTTTTTAAAAGAGTTAAGAATAGCGGAAAAATGTGGTACAGCGACAGCAGAGATGGTGGGGAAAAAGGAATGAGACATCATTCAAAAATAGGAAAAGATATCTCAGGGCAATATTAACAAAATTAATTAGTGAAAAGTGCTATAGAAGACACCCTTGCTCCTATTATGAGGGTTAATGGCTTCAAACCAATCTGTTCCACTTCCCTTCCTAGATGTCCCACTTTTCTATTAGCTCAGAATGATTGATGGTCCTACGGAAAGTTTCCGGACAGGGTATGGCTGTAGATCCACGATGACAGTGCATGAGTGAGGATTTTAATTTTTTTTTATTTGTTGTTGGTCCGATAAAATCCAGTCCTTCACAACAACAAAAGTTGGGCAACGTTGATTCTGCCCATCTAGTCTGGCCTTTTTTTCTCATATAAAAATTCAGACCTTAATCACTGCTTGATCTCACCTTGGTTTAGGATAGCCAATTGTCTATTCCATGCATGTAATAAGTCCCTCACTGTATTAGCCTCTACCACTTCCACTGGGAGGCTGTTCCATTTATCTTCCACCAGTAGGATATAATAAATTTTAACCAAAGATGATTAATCGGTTTTAGGATTTAAAAAATCTCATAGACAACAATGTTTATGGGGACAATCAAAGCTTTATTATATAACAGAAAACAATGTACAGCTGGAATGGGGGAGAGAAAAGGAGCTACCTCTGGACTCACGAAAAGTCATTCTTTAGCACACAGGAGAGGAAAACCCCCATTTGCAGGAGGAAACCTCTGGGGAACCATGGCTTCAAGAACTGCCCTTCCCTCTGGGCACTAAGAGGTTAACTCTGACTACATTACAGCAAAAAAAAAATATTATTTGGATTCACTGACTTTAACCCCTTCAGTACCGGGACGTACCTGGTACTTCCTGGTTAACAGTCACCGGTAGACCGGGGCGTACCAGGTACCTCTCCTCCAAAAAACGCCCCCACATCACCACAATCGCGGTGATCGTGGGGGCGCTGCTGCTGCTGTCTGCCCAGGAGTCCTGGGCAGACAGCACAGCGTGTCTAAGCCCTCCCCCAAGCCTACGATCACTCCCACGGAGTGATTCTCTAGGCATTAAACAGCGATTGCAGAAAAATCTGCAACCACAGGCAGCTTCAGGGAAGGGGTGGGGGTGTTGAATGGGTCCCCACACAAGTGTGGGGACCTGATCCAACACCCCCCTGCTGCCTGATCGCTCCATGAGAGCATCAGTGCAGCGTTAACCCCTTCAATGCCGCGATCGCGGCATTGAAGGGGTTAATTCCCGTTTTTTAGGGGGTTCTGCTGCTGGTGGTCTGCCTGGAAGCCCAGGCAGACCTCCAGCAGCAAAAACGAACCCCCAGAAGTCCTCTGATCAGCCCTGTAGGGCTGATCAGAGAGACTCCTCTCCTACAATCTCCAGTCTATTGGAGATTGTGTCCCAGCTGCCAGAGGCAGCTTCAGGGACAGGGAGACAGGGCTCTTTGGTCTCCACATGAGTGTGGAGACCAGCCCCCCCACCCCCCCTCTTCCTCAATTAACCCCTTCAATGCTGCGATTGTTTATGACCCCCATCGCAGCATTGCAGGGGTTAATATTAGTCCCCACAAGCTTGTGGGAACTAAATATCAATCAATGCTGTGCTTCAATGGAGCATCAGCATTGAAAGAGTTAAAAATAAAAAATAAAAATTAAAAAATAAATTAAAAAAAAAATAAAATAATAATAATAATAAAAAAAAATAACAGCACTGACCTGAAAGTCCAGGGTGCTTCCAGGTCAAATGCTGGGCTGATCAGATCGCTCCTGGCCAATAGGAGTGATCGGATCATTATGGCAGCCCACGGATGACCCTGCTCTACAAAGAAAGAGGGGTCATCTAGGGTAATTATGAAAAAACACAAATTATTAATAAATGAAAAAATCATAATTATTACCTGATCACTTGTCGGTGACATTTTAAGTCGCTGATTATTGATCGGTCTCCCTGATTGATGTCAGCGGCCTAAACCTGTCACTTACAAGCAATCTGATAAAAAAAAAATATTTAAAAAAATGTAAATGCGCATGTTCCAGTTTTGCCCTCATAGCTTCCTCAAAAAATGCATGAACCATGCATGTGAGGCCTTGTTGGAACCGGGGGATGTTGGTGAACAAAATGTGGTGTTTTCTTCCACTGTTGCACATATGCTGTGCAAGAAATAAATTTTAACATTGAAATGTATTTGTTAAAAACGCAATAAAATAAATTTTCCGTAAACTTTGGCAGACATCAGTGAAGAAATGGCTAGCTGAAAACTGTCAAAACTACCCTAGTTGAACACCTTGACTTGTCTACTGTTCATAAATATATACGTTTATGGGGTAATTTACAGCGGGGGGCTTCCAAAATGTCCCAAATGGGATATGGGCCCAGGAAACCAATTTCTGAAAATTCCAAATGTGAAAACGAAAATGCGCATGTTCCAGTTTTGCCCTCATAGCTTCCTCAAAAAATGCATGAACCATGCATGTGAGGCCTTGTTGGAACCGGGAGATGTTGGTGAACACAATTTGGTGTTTTGTTCTGCAGTTGCACATATTCTATACAAAATATAATATAAAATCTAAAGCAACATTGCAACGTATGCAAAAAAAACAAAAAAAATATAAAAATACCTCAAAATTTGGCAGCAATTGGCGATAAAATCCCTGTTTGAAAAGTGTCAAAATGACCCTAGTTGTACACCTTGACTTATCTACTGTTCATAAACATATAATTTTGGGGGGATAATCAGTATCTGTGACAACTATTGCAGTTATTAGACTACATGCCAAATTTGAAAAAAATTACATTTCAAAAACGTGATGCATGCCTTGCAATATTTGCCCTATACCGGTCAAAATAGATAAAAATCCTGGCCATGTTGGGTGGTTTCCAAATCAGGACAAGTTAATGAATATATTTGGGATAATTTTTTCCCATTGGTTCAATGTGTGTACAATTTGTATGTATACAAAACTGTAAAAAAATGCGTTTTTTTCATTTTTTCCCCACTTTTCCCAGTTTTTTTCAAATAAAACAATGTACTACCCAGCTTAATATGGTATCAAATGAAAGCCCTACTTGTGCTGAAAAAAACAATATATGATTTGTGTGGGTGCACCAATTGATAAGAGAGAAATTACAGTTGAAGACAGACATGGCAAAAACACAAAAACGGCTCTGGTCCTTTAGCGACACCCTAGCTTAAAAATCCCGGTCCTGAAGGGGTTAAAAGTCTGCACGAGTGAATCTGTTGCCGATGCCACTGGTCTCCCTCCCTGTTCAATTAGTTAAATGTCCGTACGATCGACTTTATTGGTCTCTCGTACGGACATTTAATTTAATTATTGGTCCGTACGAGCGACCAATAAAGTCCATCCTGATGTAGATGTCTGTGACGTAGATTGTGTCCTGCTGTTTGTGTGTTCTTGGTTATCAGTGTAGCAGAGCCTGTCCTGGGGTGTGTGTGTATAGGTCGTTGGCTGTGGCAGAGCTTGTCCTAGGGTGTGTGTGGGTGGTGTTTGTGCAGAGCCGTTCCGGTTGTGTGTGTTCGCAGTGTGTCCTTGCCGTGTGAGTGCTTTGGCAGTGTCGGTGTGGCAGAGCCTGTCCTGGTGTGTGTCTGGGTGTCTGTGTGACAGAGCCTGTGTTGGTATGTGTGTTTGGTCATCTGTTTATATTGTAAATATATCTTTACAATAGGACATATTTAATTTGTACTTCTCCAGAGATAAAATGCCCTCCTGAAGTGACTTCAGGGGACAAAACGTTCATGGCCCTGAAATCATTAAGTTGAAAAGTTAAGCTATTGTGTTATTTACTTCAAATAATATTTATTTCAAGGATTAGTCACACTAAATTGTGGCTTCAGACTTCCCATGTTGAATGATCAAGTATTATGTTAGTCCAATGACAAAAGTATCATTCCACATTACTTTTGGCAATACTATATATATATATATATATATATATATATATGATTAATATATTATATTATCAGCTGTATTGATTTTAAATGATGGAAATTATTAATGCCCCCCCAGTTTGACTGTGGTATATTGTGTGCCCCCCTATATATTGTTTCTAGAGTCGCCACTGGTTATGATTTAATGAGTTGAAGTCATTTCCTATTTCCCAATGTGGACACGATTGGCTATGTCTGGAAAGAAGGCTGTACTTTGGGGTTACCTTCATCTGGGTTGATTCTATGTAATTTCTTTGACTAGGTGGTCCTAGTACTCACAGATGCACATGAGGGGGTGGGGTAAATGTACTTCAAACATTCATTGGAGAACATCAGTGGGTAGGAATTACCTTTATTATCCATACTTTATGTAGGGTAATGGTTGTGGGTGGTAATGCATATGAATGCATACATTCTCCTGGTCATGTTCTTTTCTGCTAGCAGTGAATAGGGTGACCACATCAACGTGCTGTCCTATAGTGTGGGTGATGCAGATTTGAGCAGTTGATTACTTTCTGTGAGTTTAAATAGATCATAGTAAAAATATGTAGTGCAGGAGAACACCATCCATGGGTTGGTCAGCAACATGTGAAATATATAATATGAAATATACAAAACTCAATCTAGCTTATATATGATAACTTTATCTCCAAATATTGTATAATATAATATAGAATTGCTTATTTGAAACTGCAAAATAAATACCTATCATAACTAATGCCATATTAAAGTGATCTAATTTCATTTAGTAGTGTATGGCGTTTACTGAATTGTCTGTTTTTCCATGATACTTGGTTGACTAAATTGATTTGGGGTTGCATAGGTCAGATATTCCCACAACAGTCCTAAATAGGGTATATATATATTAATTTCCCAGTCTGTATAAAGATAGGAGTCTGTCACACTCATACATATACACAAAATCCGTGTTCCCCACGGTGACTCCTGTCACCTCATCAGCTAGATCCTTACTCACGGTAATTTGTGGCATCTCTCATCTTTTGCTCCTCTGGGGTGAGAGTAACATAGTTTATGGGGAAGTGAGACTTGCTCATGTCTGTCCTCACTGAAGACAAATAGCTTTATGATCCCTACAATTAAATTGAAATAATATTTTCTTTTCTTTTGTTTAGGTAAAGCAATACATACATATTTATGCAGCTAGAAAATTAACCGAAGAAGACAGACATTCTCTTTAAAACACTAAGACTGACTAGGGTAGGTAATGCCTCAATTAGGAAGGAGCCATACCAAAAATGTTTCTTCAGAGTTTTTTTGAGACCTGTCGTTCAATGTCTATAGCCAAAAATCTACTTTCTATAAACATTCAGGTTCGTTTATTTTTATGAACCTTTGCACTTTTACTAGAAAACAAAACAATATAGAAAATATGCATTTTTGAAAAAGAAAAATGGAATCCTGTACCATTTACAAGATGATTGTGTTATTTGTATAGGGCACACACTTTATTATTATTCTTCTGGCACGGTTTTATGTAGGAACAATGTGTGGTTGGCACAGCGCCCCATCACCACATGTAGGTCATTCGTTAATCATGTATGATTTATTGCAGATGCATCATGCCAAAACAATTTAACCCGGGCTCTTAGATTGTTGTATATTTTTTGGCCCTCTGGGTTGTTGCAAAATCTTTGTTCTCCATTTAGCTGAACGTTATACATATTAGAATGACAATGTTTTGGTCATCTGTCAATGAATGTGGAATGTAGTAATATGGATTTTTATGATAACATCATGCAGGATTGTTTTTTGTCAAAATAAAGGCAAATAAGTGGAATTAACTGTATTATTCTGTAAGGAACAACAGGAATGCTGCAGTATGTTAGTAGAAAATTATATGCAAAAAATACAGCGCTTAATGTGACCCACTAAAAGGGAAAGAGAACAAGACTAACCCCCACATGACAATAAGTGACATATGGAATAATGATATCAATAATAGTTACCGGCCATATGTATATAAATAAAAATGGATATATAGACTGTAAAATGGTTTCATAACTGATAGAGGACAAAGCTGCTAGTCTTGATTACTACAGGTTCTCCAACAAGTAGAGAAAGCCTATAAACAGACTAAAAAAGACAGCGCTTAAGTGGATATAAAAACAATAATTTTAATACAAAAACAGAAAAAAGACATACAATGCAATCAATACAAACAACAAAATACACAGTAATAAATAACATATATATAAAAAAATCCTTAATATTGGGATAAGAATATACAGATATATGAATAAATCAAAACAGTAGAGTAGTATTCAACCTGCCCCACCAAGGGTTAAAAGATATACAGGGAGCGAAAAAAACATCCTCTACTGTTTTGATTTATTCATATATTTGTATATTCATATCCAAATATTAAGGATTTTTTATATATATGTTATTTATTACTGTGTATTTTGTTGTTTGTATTGATTGCATTGTATGTCTTT
Organism: Spea multiplicata; assembly: GCA_009364415.1. Classification (NCBI taxonomy): domain Eukaryota; kingdom Metazoa; phylum Chordata; class Amphibia; order Anura; family Pelobatidae; genus Spea; species Spea multiplicata. The sequence continues at coordinate 30,254 of VKOC01019096.1, read as the reverse complement.
TTTTCTGTTTTTGTATTAAAATTATTGTTTTTATATCCACTTAAGCGATGTCTTTTTTTGAGTCAGAAAATTATATACTGTATACGTATATTTAACCAAAATTGGTTAAAAGCAAAATGGCAAAAGGTGGTGTATAAATTCTTGTCTAGTAAGGTTAAAAATGTGATCAAAATGTATAATAACGAACTAATCCCAAATTGTCTCCCTCCTAACATTAAACCACAGTCTCGCTGGATAACACATGGCAGTTATCTTGCCACCTACAATCTCCTAAAGTATATCTTATAGTTATTATGAAAGATTTTTTTTAGTACCTACTGTACATGCAACCCAGTAGCCCTAAAGAGACAAGAATTTATGTTTGAAAGGTATCAATAGAGCGGTTCATAAAAGCAACATGGTTAGCATTAGCACATTTTTTTTACTTGGATGGGCTTAGCAGACACATACAAGTTTATATATAAAATTTAATCTCAATGTCACATACTTTGTTAAACTGTGGACTCCCACTTACTATAAAATATGTTAACTAACAGTATCTTAACCAGCAAACTGGTAAAATAAAATAAAAAAAAAAATAAGAAAAAAATAATACAAGCTCATGACCACTTATAGTCGGCTATTTTTCTCCTGAAAGTGTGCATCCGGAAGATTACAAATGCGTGAGGGCAAGCATTATTAGCTGTATGTAACACAAAATAATAAAAAAAAAAACATTTGCATGAAACCTCATTTGTTAGGTCTTTAACCAGTGCAAACCCATCTGCTTAAGGTTTGGAAACATTAATAGGGAAGTATGTTATGAAATGATTAAGGTTAGCGTTATCACAGAATATTCTCGTTAGGCCTATAATAACCATATCCCCTGCTTCTTTTAACAATTTAGGGCTCTCCATGGACCTTTGAGATAGTGAAGGTTGCTATAGCAACACTTAAACCATAGTAGCATGTTAATGGCCCCAAAATGAGTGTCAAGGAAGGGACATTTAGGTAATACAAACAAGGAGCCCTTTGGCCTCTGAACTTTGGCCCCATTCAGGACCCACTATAGTATAAAGCTTTAAAACTGTTCATGCTTAACTGTTATGTCATTGGTTGTGATGGTGTTCAAGCAATTAGATCCCAAGCCCAACCTTCATGAGACATTTATTGTGACAATATTGTTTGGGGAGATGTTTTATTGCTGTTTACCCAATTTGCACAAAATTGAGTTCGTTTAAACCAATATTTGTTGTATAGTTGGTTATTAGTCTGTGAGGTAATATGTCATCACAGAGCTTCCAAAACATTGTAAATCTCTGAGGTCAAACGTTTTTGTTTCAGTAGCCCAAAATGTTTATTTAACTACAATGGGGCCACTCTAACAGGACCATGTCTGTCAAATTGTAGTTGTCGGTAGGAAGGTTGGAGAATATGATTTGTAGAATTTGTATTAAAAGTTCAAGTGGTTTGACTGCATAGAGCACACTTTAAGTACCTTCACAACCACAGCACAAGTAAGATGTATTTGGAATCATTGATAAGAAATGGCCTTGTTATTAAAAGCCATCTTGAACTATGAGCATAGGCCAAAATATTTCAAAGAGATGACTTTGTAGTAATACCTAAGCTTCTTTCTATTAGCAGCTTTAAACAATTATGGTGTTCATGCTTGGGGAGTAATCAGCATGGTAATCAACTAATCATTATGATCTCATCAGCCAGAATTTTTCACCTCGGCTGATGACTTGAGCTTGATGATGTCTGATGATGACAGAATGACTTCTAAAGTAGTTTAAAGATGATGTAAAAACTCCAATATGGTCTTCAAAATAAACCTACTTCTTGGATAGTTTGCATTGCAACATATTTTAAATGTAGAGCCTTTTCCCTCATGATTGAGTATGGATAGCTCTACGAGATCCATGAGCCACTTTGATCTTGACATGAGACGTAGGTCTCATGAGGTTCTTGTTGGCACTTTGCAGTTGATGTTTGTTGCTCAATAACGGTAGCGCTTTCTGAATTATTACCATACAGTCAGCTGGTCCAATCCCCTCACCAAGCCACTTCCCCAGAAGAAGGAAAGCTTCAGGTACCCTGTCATGGGAAGCTCCCAGGTATGATTATGATTGACCAAATTGGCCCTTTTTGTAGATGAAACGTTTGTTATCCCAAATGCACATTTAACGCATTGACATTAATTTTGTGTTGTTACCTACAACCTACTTACTGAACTAACATGCAACCTTTTATAAAAAAAACTAATCGAAACACTATCACTTTTGTACTAAGGATTTAAATGAATGATCAAACTATGCTTGTGACAATATAAGACAACTTACATATACGGTATTTACTAACATGTAAACATAATTGAGGTGTAAAGAATAATGGACTTAGTACTTAAAGTTTTGCTGTCAAAAATAGCTTTTCTAAAAATATTGGAAATCAAATATTTTAGAATTTTACTTATTCTTAGGCATGCTTTAGAGTAAAAAAAAACATGTGTTTTTTTTTTTTACCAAGTATTAAAATAACACCAGGGTGGCCTTTGCCTCATTTGTAATTCAAAATGATTTGAAGGGTGTATAACCAAGGTAGTTGCTACAATGTTACTATTTAGCGAAAGGTTATCTTAAAGTGCTGAACAGTACTTTTCTGCTTGTTGCACCTTTATCTGAAGCCAAAAGTCAGAGGGTCTCAGTTACTTAATTAAATAAACAATGAGATAGAGAGACAGCACTGACCTTGAAAGCAGCTCTTGTGATGGTCTGGTATATTTTTCTATTGTAAATGTGACATCCTTCAAACAATCAAAATATGCGGTGGTGATATGTTTCCTTTTAAAACATATATTTGTAGGTAATGGCTTAGGTTAAGTCACATGGTCCATTCTAGCTCTATTAAGGTCACAGTACGTATAGTTTTTTTGATTAAAAAAATATCTACTTAATGCAATATTCTACTAATCTGTAAACAATGAGATCAACAAATAAATGTTAATTCATCTAAATTTGTACTTGTTTTTCTAGTTTAAATTAGTTTGTAAAAGAATAGATCATCATGGTAGACTTAGTTTCACATAAGAAGGCATTTTGTTTTCATCAAAAGATCTGAAAACATTCAATGCTAAATTCATGACAAACCTTTTCCATAGAACTTGGGCCCCTACTACATTTTCAGTTTCAGCAACTTTTTTATAGTTTAACAAACTCTATATGTACAAAATCACGCAAAGCTGTTTAAGTATTTGCCACTATATTAATACACAACAGTCTAGGATATGTCTTAAATGGCCCAATATAACCTATGTATTTCAGACAGTACGGTGTCTAATATACAGTTACGAGACATGTAGGTAATGAAAGCAAATGAATTAGTCTTCAGATTTTTATCTAATGTTCTACTGATATAATGCTGTTACTGGTTATCACTGATCAGTTTGTGCAGATTTTATCCTGAAGTCATATGCTATAACATTCTACAATCATTAGGTGCAACCCTAATTTGTCTCAAATGTAACATTTGATACCCCTGCACAGGCACAGTAAGAATTGTAGGCATAATAACAGAGAGTAAGATCATAAGAGCAGGGCTGCTGTGTCCTTCTGTACCAGTAGGTCTCAATTTTATTGTCAATTTTGTATACTGTCATTTTTAATGTGGTTAATTTTCACTGTGCCCTTATTTTAAAAGCGTGACAGAATCTGTTGTCCTAGGACTTGATGTCATATCACAGTGCCCTGCACTGAAGCTGCACCCACTGCCCACTGACAAAAGTAGAGGAGGAAGTAGAGAAGTTGCAAGAAAGGAGACAGGGATGTGGAAAAAGGTAGGGAAACATTGTGATAGTGTGAGAAATCATGAGTAAGTGTGTGATGGGGGTTATGGTGTACCACCATCAGTGTCCGGATCAGTCCCAGGTGCCAAATACTCTGGGTGTGCCTTGTGCCGTGATTGAATGATCTTCCTTGAGTCTCTGGTGCCCAAGAAAGGTGAAACTCCAATGTGCATGCATGCATGCACATTCTTAAGCAGCATGCAAAAGTAGCACACGTTGCGCAACTTAGCACAAGATAAGCGAATCGGCCGTACTGTGCACATGCATCCTCAAAGAATGCAAGTACAGTCAGTTGTAACTCTACCAACTGAACATGAAAAGTGTACACTCCATAAATAAGTAGTGGGCATGCGGGTTTCCAGCCACTAGGCAGTTCTCTCCCGCAGTCTCCTCCTGCTCGTGATGAGGCAGTAATGCACCGTTAAGGCAGACTTATCTGGATGGAGGTCCTGCTTCACTTTTCTTTAAGGTAATAACAGACTATCTGGGGTGAATGGGTGAGTTTGTAGGGGGATGACGACAGTTCAGGGGGTTGATGTGGTCTCAAAGGGCTGTGATCCCAGATACCCCCTTGAGGACCCATCACTCCCCTGAGCTGTCATCACCCCTTGGGCACCCATCACCTTTGCCCCTGGTCCACGGTTCAGTGATGATTACCATTTGATCTTCCAAGCTCAGTAATGTCTGATTCTTGCTGAGGGACTAGAGGGCTTGCAGAGGAAATATTGAACAACTCAAAATCCAATGCTTGCCAGGCTGACCCTAAAGAGAATCAGTTTCCAAGCCTGAAGGTCATTACTAAAAATCAGTACTGTCCACACAGTCTGGTATTTTACTGCTGGTCAGTGACTTTATCGTGACTTTAATGCTTTCCACAGAACTATATGCTGATTTAATGTTAAGTAACTTCCGCATGTATTGCTGTCATGGTATAGATAATGGTAAAGATGGAAATCCTTTGGGTCATTTGGGACAAATATCATGTGACAGATAGTGCTGAGTAAGTCCCTGAGGTTGCACCAGGAACCCATCATTTCTCTGTGCTGTCACTTGCCTTCTACCGAATGTTATCTATATCACCACATCAGAAGGTTATGGGACTAGCATTAGTTTTTGCATTTGACCTGTGTTTGTGTTTTCTGTTGCACAGTGGTAATTCACTAAGTTTATTTAGAAGTCTCCTCTGATGCAGTTTCTATGTTTATAAGATGACAGATTTCTGTAAGAAGCTGTTTGGCTAAGCAGATGGAACATATTTCCTTTACAACTCACACTTGCAGTGTGACATATTTGATGCACCTAATTCAAACATAATGTAATGTTTTTTTTATGCAACTTTAACATATTATTAAAAAGGGGCAGCATGTTTTACATTTGTAGCCCCTTGCCTTTTATATTTTTTTGACAGTCATAAATATTTAGGCTCATAATTGCAATTCAATAACTAGGTTAATATAATATATATATATACATATATATATATATATATATACATATATGTGACCTATATGTATCAGTGTATATATTTATTTTTTTCATGGGTCACATATCCTCTTTAGTACACAAAATCTAAAACCATCTGTTTTTATTATTTTGATATTTAAGACAGGAATATTTATATTTGAATATATTAATATATTTGAATCCATTAATATATTTATATCATGCAGTCGCTATTTTAATATCATTTTTATCAGTGGTTCTACATTAGAAAGAGTTTGTTTAATGCTCTATTATTTGTCAGAGTTCATTTAAACTTATACTTTTTTATACTTTTACTTTTAAAAAGTAACATGAAATATGTGTCTTAAAAATAAGCCTTGTGTTTTCTTCAAATAGGTAATTAATTGTTTGTAGATACTGAATTTATTTTTATTGTAGTGATGCTGTGTGTTGTGATGGGCTGTTCTGTTTTATTTGTTTTGATTTAATCGCTGCAGCCTGGGCACTTTATAATATCCTGCTCCAGAATGGGTTCTCAGTGTGTCTCCCCATTGCCTCCTGCTGGTCCCCCGTTGCCCTCCAATCTTTAAGTCCAGATCTGCAGACATTCCAACCCTTAAATAGCAGCTGGGAGCTGGGAGATTTTCCCATGAGATGTGCAGGTGAAGGGTGGGAGTGAGTCAGACCCTCGGAAGGATGCCATCTGTCCCCCTCTCTCTTGGTGTCTGGGAGGGAGGGGTAGGATTCACAGCATTGCCCTCCACAGTGCCAGCCCAAGCGTGGCAAATCAACAACCGCTGTCAACACAGAGAAAATTCATTTGTTAGCTTACCCCCCTTGTCCATACCCTTTCACTGCCAGATCCTCCTTGTACCTAGTTCTCTAGTTTTCCTTCCTTTACATTTGACAGCAAAAAGAAGCCCACCCAGTCTGCCCTATTCTTTCTTACTCTTGGCTTTTTTAAACACAAGCAGCATGTCCGTCATACTTTTTTTCCTCATTGATATTCTTGTTCTCGTGTTCATATTTCTAATATATTTTACATTGTAATTTCCTCCTTGCCTCAACTTGAGTACACAAATATGGATATATCATTTAGTATTTGATGATGTGTTTTAGTTTTGTAATATCTTTTCATAAGAATAAGCAACAACAACATATAAAGCATTTAAACAAATAGGCTAGTTGTATAAAAAGATGGTAAAATCACCTTGTTTGTAAGTAGAACGTTTTCAGCTACTGGGCTTGAACACTGAGCAGGGCTAAGAGCAATAAAGGACAACTTACCGGTATATTCTTTGTTATATTGAAAAGCATTTAGGTAAGGCTCAAGTGCAACGCTTGAAACCCTGATTATGTTTTTGTTTAACCCATCCTTAACGTTAGGGCATTCTATTATTTAGGCAGGTGGCCTAAATGACCCTTAGGATGTCATAGTGCATCCTAAGTATTTTGTACTAACAGGGAGATTGTCCTGTTGGTATCCAGGAGATCAAGCAGTCTAACTACAGTCCTGTTTCTTCCCTGAAAGCTGGAGCAGCATTGTTATGTCTGTGCCAACAGATGACATGTAATGGCGCTTGATTACGCTTCATTATATTATATAGTAATAAAGGGTGAATTCTCAAACTAATGGAAACACTGATAAAATTAAAGCAGTTGCCAGGGGTCTATGTAGTAAGTATGGAAGTCTCACACCATCCAAAACATTTTTTTATTTAATATATTCATTATTATTTAATCAATAATTTGTTTCATTGATATTAAACAAGCAAAAAATGATTAAACAGTAACAAAAATCTCTTGTCAGTCAGCGTTAAAATATATGGAAATGTAAAGGAGCGTCGCAAAGTTCCTTTGAGTTCTTTTAAAATAGTTCTGAAGACCCATTCAAAGAAAAAAGAAGGGAAATCTATGCTTACTGTCAAACAAAGGAGGCTTCGCAGCCTGAAATCTTTCATTTGCAATTGCTTAAAGAGCAAAGTTTCCTATTTGTAGTTTAATCGTATAAGTAAATTTCAGGTTTTGCTTAACAGGTGTATGGGGATTTAGGGCTATGATCTGAATACATACATGGACTAAATATACATTTTTCCCCAAGAAAAAAGATAACGTGGTTTGCTAACCTTACCATCAGGGCTAAAGTCTCTACTTTTATTATCTAGAGCACCAGACTGAATGGGACAAACACAACCTACTCCAAATCCCAGTTTAAATATTTTGATTAATAGTGCATGGATACGCCAAATTATTATATGGCAGTGTTTTGGTTTGTAATGTGTTGATACCCAGTGGTTTAGTACCATTTCTTTTACTGTTACCCAGCTTATATTCACTGTAACACTATATTCATTGTAAACAGTATGTTTGTATGCACACAGTGAATTCTGAGCTTGCAGTGGACATTTAAGTTAAAATAATTCTGGCAGATGGTCTTCCATTCTGGGAGAACTTGAATTCCATTCAGCATAGGATGCCTTCTTAACCAAGCAACTGTTGGCATAAAAACAACTTATGCAAAAAAGAAGAGTGCAGAACCAAAAAAAAAGCATAAAAGGCAAACACATTCAGATTCCCTGGTTGCTGCTAGAATAATAATGACCAATAAATAAAAAAAACAAAGCGAGAATTTAGAGCATAGCCAGCGAATGCCATTCAAAAAAATCTGAGGCATGGGTATGAGGCAATCCGTCACACTATATATTGCTTAGCCCGCCACTACATCAAAGTACCAGAGGATGTCAAGTCCTATCTAGTTTTTTATGGCTATATTGGTTACCAAGGAGCTGAACCAATGGGACTGCTTAGCATTTTAACCCAAAAGAGACTCTCAAGCCAAACTTGGATTTCCTAACCCTATTGGGTTTCCTAATTGTTGATCCTGATACTGACCTTGGCTTGTCGTCTGACCATTCCTGATATATCTTCTGTTCAATAATTCCAGTCTCTGACCTGAGAATAACGTCATTGCGCACTTCATTCAACTGGCGTGCTGTGTCAGCGTGCACGTCATCCCACAAGCACTGCCCACAATCGGTAGACCCCAGAGGACACGATAGGAGTCACACATATCTTATTACTATTCAGCCTGTGGTTTGTTTCATTTCGCCTGTTTGTACCTTCTTTCTGGTAATAATGTATCGTGGGGTACAAACTGAGCCTGTGGTATCCCCTGCAACTGTGCTGTTATCCGGCTTGGTTACCTGAGCCCTGACAGTGGGCTAGTGTATGGATTTAGCATGTCTGCTAGTATATAGTGTTACCAAGTATGTGTGTGAATGCATGGTGTAAGCATGCATGCGTTTACGCTGCTATCATATAGTTGTGTGCCTGTTACTGTATGATGTTAGAGTGTATGTCAGCATATAAATTTTAGAGTATGAAGTGCACTTGGGTACCACTAACCCTAGGCTCATCCCTGTTGGAGGCACAGTAATTTATGGTTGAGAAACCATTATTATCTAAATTTGATATAATGTGTTAAAAATCAACTTAAGGAAAGTGATATGCATTTGTTTAACATGTGTCTCAGTTAATAATGTTTCTGATTAGCTGTGAAATGCTCATTTATCCTTTGTAGTTTCAGGCATTCCTATTGATTTACATGCTTTGGAGAAATCTACAATTGATCTGCTTTACCAATTCCGGAAGGCTTTTACTGTCCTTAAGAAAGAAAAACTATATCGTGATTCCGAGTGTGCTCAACTATCATTACTACTATTTAAAACTTGACTGCTGAAATCAATGTAACATGAGTCAAGAAATTATTATGCGTTCAGATGCTGTATTATGTTATACAGAACATATATCATACACTCAAAGAAAATACTATACGTAAAGGTGTCTTTGTACAGAACACAGTTCTGCAACTACAGTAGTAGCAACTATTTGTTATGTCTCTAAAATTACATAAATGGTTTGCTGAATTACTTAGCTGTACATTGTTTCCTGTATTTCGACATTATATATATATATATATATATATATATATATATATATATATATAGCACAAAAGCAAAATGTTGCCTTCTTGTAAGTTACCCTTAAAATTTTATGTCATTCTCAGGTTTTAAGTCAATTCCATATGATAGTATAATGCATGAATTATCTGGACAGCCTGCTGCTGATCAGACCAATTTGTATCTAAGTGGACTTCCTAAGTACAGTTATATTGCAGGCATCTGAAATTTCCTGTTCAATTTAAATCAATCATATTCTTTATGAATCTTGTTGCTTAATTTTCTTGAATTCAGATATAAAAAAGTATCACGAGAGAAGAGAACTTGGATCTCTGAACAGTAACATTCTTACAATGCATTGAATGCTTTATAGTGAATAGAACAGATAACAGGAAATTTGAGTGGCTCTGAATGACATCTCATAGAATGTGCAATCATTCATTCTGTTAATCGTACATGATACATGTATACTTCCAACTATTATCAGACTGAGCTTGAATTCCACCCAGGTGGTACATGTAATACCCATTATTTCTCATGTCTGTTGAAGGTAGAATAATTAGCTCCACAGAGGTGATAGAGGGGAATGGTAAGGTTTGTATACAAATGGGGGTGGATTGGCTTCCAGGACTATGAAAGCTATCCCCAGGAGGCTAGAATAAGTGTGTCAAAATTATATATATACATTATATACCTAGATGATTTAAAATAAATGTTTACAGCCATATATGCACATTAGCAAAATACAGTGAAATATAAAATTTTTTATGTACCTTATAGTGGTACAGGTCAGGAAATTATTTATTTTAGGTTGAGTCATTCCAATCAACCCATGTAGGACAGGGGTAGTAAATGGCTTTCCAACCTGCAACTCTCTTAACACATGGGGATGCCCATATTTATGTAGTCACTGCCTTAGGCCTGCCCTCGCCCTCCAATATACCCAGTCCTCCTTCCCTATGTCTTCTTCAGACATAATATGCTCACCTTCTATATTACGTCATGAATGATAGATGCTAATGAGGTCTGCATTGACCACTGTAATATAATTTGGCTAGTGTCAAGAAGATCACTGAACACCCCAACTGGCCTATTAATAGGCCTATTAATAGTGTAGGTTGTACACTAGAAAAAGCAAATCACCCAATGTGGAGATTGGTCCGAGTAAAACAGCCAGTTTTTTTTGCTGCCTGTGGAAAATTTGAGCCTAGCCAGCCTAGGCAAAAAAAAATGCCACTGATGCTGACGGGTTGAGAGGCTTTGTTGCCAAGGCAGCAAAATGCTTCATATATATTTCGGTATTGTTTAAACCCCTTAACAACCAATGACGTACCAGACACGTCACACAAAAACAGTTAGTTAACGGCCAATGACGTACCTGGCACGTCATGGCATTAAACAAGCTTAGAAAGTTCAATTAAACAGTGTTGCTGTTATGCCTCGATGTGGAGGCATTCAGCAACATCAAGATCAGCAGCAAGGGCCTCATGGTGCCTTGATATTGAGGCATTTAGCAACACTGAGAGTGGTCACAAACGCCATTGCGAGATAAATTTTGCCTCTCACAAAATAGTGGTGTCCGTTCCAAAAGGATCTACCCGGACAGGTACTGCATTCAACCATGCAAGTCAATGGAACCCAGCTTTCTAATTACAATGTGATGAGTAGAATACAAAATAAAAGGAAGAAATTGTTTAAAAAATAAATAAAAATGTGGTAACATTCAAAAATAAGTATGCAGTGATGTCACCATCAGGGGAACCATCCCGTTCCAATAAATGCAAAGAATTTAATGAGCTCTGTATCTACCCAAAAATCCTGGCATTGAAAGAGTTAAAATACTAACATTTCAAATAGCCAAGGGGTGTCTACTTTAAAAAAATGTATGGTTTGATGGGGGTAAATTGAATTGGCCGGGTTCAAAAGATGTCCCAAATAGGGCATAGGCGCAGACTGACCAGATGTCAAAACAGAAAAAGCGCACCTCCCAAATGTGGCCATTTAGCCCAAAACATCTTGACAAACTCATGTATTCAGGGTATCACTGTACTCAGCAGATGTGGCTGAACCACAATATTGAGGTGTTGTTTGATGTCCCAGATAGCACATGGGGCAGAATGACCAGATTTGGAAAAATGGTTTTCAAATAGCAAAACACTACTTGTACTTATTGCCAAAATAGTATCTGAAGAAAGGCATTCTTGTTCTGAAAAAAAAATAGATAACTAAATGGGAGAGAAGAAATTAAAACTAAACACGAGCACTGCAAAAGTGTAAAAACAGCCTTGTTCATCAAAAGTACAAAAATATTAAAAACAGCCTGGTCCTTAAGGGATTAATGTGTTTTAGAGCATTATACATCATTTTTTAGACATTAACTACAAGATATAGTTAGATATGAACTACAAGACCATAACACTTCCTTTGTATTTTTGCAATAATTTGACTCTTTCTCATTTAACATATCAACACAAATGATATACAGGTGTGCTCAAAAGTTTGAATATTCTGGCAGAAATTGTGAAATGTTGGCACTGATTTTGAAAATATGACTAGTCATGCAAAATTACTTTTTTTAAAGCTAGTGATCATATGAAGCCATTTATTATAACATAGTATCATCATTTTAAATCATAATAATAACAGATATCACCCACATGGTCCTGATTAAAAGTTTACATGCTCTTGAATGTTTGGCTTTGTTACAGACACACAAGGTGACACACACAGGTTAAAATGTCAATTAAAGGTTAATTTGGCATACCTGTGGCTTTTTAAATTGCAATTAGTATCTGTGTATAAATAGTCAATGAGTTTGTTAGCTCTCACGTGGATGCACTGAGCAGGCTAGATAAAGGTTCAAGGAGTAGCCATCACAGTCTTCTGATCTTAATATCAATGACCCCTCTGAGGAGATCTCAAACATGCTGTTCATGCAAGACAACCAAAGACTTTGCATAACCTGGAGGCATTTTGCCATGATGAATGGGCAGCTATACCACCTGCAGGAATTTGGGGCCTCTTAGACAACTATCACAAAAGACTGCATACTGTCATTGATGCTAAAGGAGGCCATACACAGTATTAAGAACTAAGGGTATGCAAACTTTTGAAGAGGGGTCATTTCATTTTTTCTTTGTTGCCATGTTTTGTTTTATCTGAACATGAATCTCATATGAAATAAAAGATATGTGTTTTGTTTACAAATGGTACATACCATATCGGCCCAAATATAGGCCAAACCTATTCCCCTCACTTTAGGTCTTTAAAGTGGGGGTGCTGCTTATATTCTGGGTTTAGTGCAGGGATGCGCAGTTTGTATTGCATGATGCCCAGGACATGCATTCCCAGGCACCAGGCGCGTGTTTTTTTCTTTTATCCCTGCTGTGGGTAAGCAGCAGGGTTAGGATCCAGATCCCCCGCAGCACTGCAGGGGACCTGGATCCTCCTCTCCGGCAGCTGTGGACGTCTGCTCGATGCGTGTAGACAACTTCCGCTGCCAGCAATTCCGCTGTGTATTAGAAATACACGATTTTGGCTGATTGTCAAGATCATAGCATTCTTAAGGTTTGAGACCACTGTTCTAAGGTTATTTGTGACCGAGCCAACAAAAGGATTGGTTCCTAACAAAGTATTGTATTTCATACAATGAAAAATCCATAAAATGAAGGCTAAGGATCTGAGCTTTTACTACAGAATGAGCAAAGTAAGTAAATAGTTGGATCTAGTGCAGGACAGTCAAGCTTTGATCCTAGGGGGTTGTAATTTTGCCAATTCTTTAATTAACATGTAACGGAACGATTATCGTTGTGCAATGCTCTCTTTCCTATCATGACAAATTGACATTGGACCTCAGAGACATTAGTTGGACACCCTCGGTTTATTGTTTCTCATCTCTAATTACTTCCTGGGTATCTTTTGAAATCTCAGCCAATGTGTGGATTTCCTCCTGGCTGTGAGGGAGTTAAAGCAGAGGTTATTCCTCCCAGTGTTCTAACACAGAGCCAACAATCTGCAGGGCCACTGGGACATTTTCAAGATGCTGATTTGACGGATAATGGGGGTAATTCCTACATGTTTAATATCTTCTCAATTGAAGAAATACCCCACAGAGCTGGGACTGGTGTGTGAAATTATGGTGCCTCATTTTATTTTTTAATTTTATTGTCATTCCTGTATGATTGGTTAAACAGCTATTTGGGTGACTTTTTAAATGTTTATGGTTATGTTATTGTACACTTATTGATATGAAATTTAGTTTTTTTGCTAAATATATTTGGAACTGGAAAACTGGTATAATAAACTCCCAACAATTTCATAAAATGTATTATCAACGGTGTGTGTACTTTTATTTATTTTTAATCAAAATCTTCTGTATTGAGCAGAGGCATTATGTTTCGTATATAAGCCAATTTGCTGAAATTTCTTCTAACAATTGTGTATTAAGATATAATGCTTACTTACCCTCCTACGGGTGAACATCCACTTACAAATCTTGTTGCATACCAGATGTCATACATGATTCAGTAAGAACTCTCTATGTGCTGTGGCTTTTATTTGTAATGTAGTTTCTTTGAATGGCTGGAAGTAGTGTGAGTGTTATTTTATAATAACTCTAAATCTAAAGAAAATCAACGCTCTTGCCAATTTAAATTAAATTATGATATAAAAACACTATATTACAATCCAATACTGCACTCAGGGGTTTTCAGATAAAGAAAAACAACCTTGTTTCAATCTCCCACTTCCAAAAGACCTTTTTTATTTTTACTGAAGCCGGATGTATCTCATGCTTCCCTTGTTGATGGAAGAAGTGCAAAGTTGCTGCAAAAGTGGTTAGGCCACAGTGTAAACCAGTTCCTCAATCTTCTGCTTCTTGGGTTGTCCTCCCCACGTAAGGATATACAGCCCTTCCCTACCTGGTCAAAGCATATGGAGAACATGATCTTCTAGAGCACCCCTGAAAAGGGTACTGATGGAAGGCTTTAAAGACAGATGATGACCAAAAGGCACAGGACACCCTCACACCAAAAGCTGTGTCTACAGGGACCACACTCCACTGTGGCATTTTCAGTGAGAGACAAAAAGCTGTGTACCTTATAAAAAGAAACCAAAAAAAAAACCAAGCTCATAAAATGTGCTAGTGAAATGTGTGAATATGCCACATCTCACTTGATCTTAGCCACTAATTAGGAGTATCACAGAGTTAGACCCAAGCAAAAATTAAAGTTACAAGAACCTTTAGTTTGAGCACACATGTATACGTTTAGATGACCTGGTAAAAAAGTTGTCTATGAAGTTTGTCTTAAAATTTTCCTATGGTATCTTTCGATTTACATCCCTAAGCATAGCAACTTATCGACGTTTCCAAAAAAGAAAGATGATAATTCTGACCAGCTACAGAAAAAACTCACAATAACCTGGTCACATAGGCTGTGGCTGTGTTCAGAATTAACCAATCACAATCAAACGCATGTTAAATAGAAGTCATTACACGCCTGCCATCATTTAAAGTGACTCTGATTAATCACAAGTAAAGTTCAGCTGTTCTAGTAGGATTTACCTGACATTTGCTTAGTTGCATCTCAGAGCAAAAGCCATCGTCCACAGAGAGCTTCCAAAGCATCAGAGGGATCTCATTGTTGAAAGATATCAGGTAGGAGAAGGGTACAAAATAATTTCCAAAGCATTAGATATACCATAGAACACAGTGAAGACAATATGGCACAACAGAGACTTTACCAAGACCTGGACGTCCCTCCAAAATTGATGAAAAGACTAGAAGAAAACTGGTCACGGAGGCTTACAAGAGGCCTATTGCAACACTAAAGGAACTGCAGGAATTTCTGGCAAGTACTGCAAGCTGTATGCTACATGTGACAACAATCTCCCGTAT
Organism: Spea multiplicata; assembly: GCA_009364415.1. Taxonomy (NCBI): domain Eukaryota; kingdom Metazoa; phylum Chordata; class Amphibia; order Anura; family Pelobatidae; genus Spea; species Spea multiplicata. The sequence goes on along the minus strand of VKOC01019096.1, from coordinate 15,133 downwards.
TCTTCATATGAACGAGTTATAGGGTATCGTGGCAAGACGGAAGCCTTTTCTTAGAAAGAAAAACATCCAAGCCCGGCTGAAGTTTGCAAAAACAAACAACAAGTCCCCCAAAAGCACATGGGAAAATGTGTTATGGTCTGATAATTCCAAAAGGTATGTTTGGCGCAAAAACAACACTGCACATCACCCAAAGAACACCATACCCACAGTGAAGCATGGTGGTGGCAGCATCATGCTTTGGGGCTGTTTTTCTTCAGCTGAAACCGGGGTCTCATTCAGGGTGGAAGGAATTATGAAAAGTTCCAAATACCAGGCAATTTTGGCACAAAACCTCCAGGCGTCCGTTAGGAAGCTGAAGATGAAGAGGCAGTTCACCTGTCAGCACGACAACGACCCAAAGCACACATCCAAATCCACAAAAGCATGGCTTCACCAGAAGAAGATTAACGTTTTGGAATGGCCCTGCCAGAGCCCAGACCTGAATCCAATTGAACATTGTGGGGTGATCTGAAGAGGGCTGTGCACAGGAGATGTCCTCGCAATCTGACAGATTTGGAGCGCTTTTGCAAAGAAGAAGTGGGCAAATATTGCTCACATGTAAACTCAGCACTGAAGGTATAGATCAAATAAACAACACATGGAAACAGCACTGCAGGTATAGATCAACTAATAAGATATACAAACCCAGGTATACATAAATGATGTATGGAAACATAGCATATCAGATATAGATCACCAGAATAACATATCAACTGGAAATCACATATAAACTCAGCATTAAAGGTATAGATAAAAACCCCTAAATTACAGGCATAGAGCACAGGTTGCACACTCCAAAGGCAGCCCTGGTGTCCACATGGAACTTGACCAGCACCCAGATTACACACACAAATTACAGCCCAGCCTTTGGATCTTTGTCTCCAAACAGCCCAGCGTGAGCCATTTTTGTCCCCTCACAGCCCAGCATAAGACATCTTGCACACTTATGCCACCAGGTTATTGTGAGATTTTTTTCCCCTTTATTCAGTTTGTTTTGCAATTGAATTGTTCACATTATAGGTCCCCTTAAAGGTGGAAAAAGTTGTGAAATGATTTATCTTTGTCTCATTCTTTAACATTGCAAGAACCTGGCATTTTAACATGAGTGTGTAGACTTTTTATATCCACTGTATATCTCATATCATAAAGAGGTTGCGGAGCTTAGCTTTGTTTCACTGATAGCTATGAATTAAGTGACCAATGGACTCAATTGCTCAGGTCATCATGGAGTTCCTTCGTGCAGTGTATTTACAGTATAATTTGAAAGCATCAGTCCATTCAAAGGACCAGTAAAACACAGTCCTAGAGTTTGAGAAAGTATAGTTATCGGAGTAGAAGGATCAGCTTGTAACAGCTTACAGCCATTTCTAGTTTCTTCAGATGAGCTTTTATTCTAGTTATGCTCTAAGGAGTTAAAAACATAAAAGACTTGGAGTGGATGGTCCCAGTACTGTCGATCTGTACATCTTTGTCCCATTTCTCTGCATGGTGAGTATGTAAAATTTTGCTTCTTTCTGCTTGTGCAGAGAGCTTGGAATATGCATGTCTGTGCAATGGATGCAGAGTACAGTCTGTATCTTGATTGCGCTCAGCAGGGATCCCTCCTCGGTGATGAGAGAAGAGTGTAGAGAAAGGAGGGGGAGAACAAACACACAGATACAAGCTGTCTATTCCTCTCATTGTTTTTTTTTTCTTTTGCCTTGGCCATATGCAGGCAGTGGGAGGGAGATATGAAGCATCCCAGACTGCTCCCAAATTTGTAAAAGCTCCGTACAGCGCAATACACAGAACAGCAGGAAAGTTACTGAGATGAGATGAAAAAAGCCTTGATTATAAAAGTGTGATTTCTTCTTTTTACTGCTGTATGTATCTAAATTTGTAACATATATCTTCTGAATATATGTAATATTATTTATAATATAGATTCATATTAGCATCAGAGAATAAAATGCAGTGCTATCATTATGCGGCAAAGGGACCTCATTGTCTACATAGAAAAAACCTTGAGTGCCACAGGGCTAAGGAAATTGCTTAACACCAAGGAATACACCACTTAAAAGTGGCCAAGCAATGAGAGGAATCCATTGGGAAAGTCAGCAGGATGCAAGGTCAGGGAGGTGGTGATGAAATCATTGATGAAATCCTACCTACGATACCTTGTGAGATTTTGTAGATCAAGTCGCCCAAATAAAATTTAAGATTGCACAAAGCTTTGTAAAACACTGTCTGTAAATGATTAAGGCCAGGAATGATTAATAAAGGTAACACAAGTAAGCGGCTCAATCCACTATGGCTCTTTAATAGAAAAGCTTTTATGGGGGATAAACCGGAATGAAATATTGGAAATTTGTCTATTAGGTCCAAAATGATGTCTTAGTTTCTAGCCATTTCCCTATGTTCACCTGTTTAGAAGCAAGAGAATGGCATGTGGTCACCAAGTCATGCAGTGTAGTTGTAGTGCAATCTAACAATGCACTCATGCCATGACACAACTTTTAGAGCCAAACACCCTTTACTATTTTAACCCAGCTAATCTGTGCTCAGGTATTTGGATTTCCCAGCTTGTCCTTTGGCCTGGTCTGCTTTGTGCCTGCTCTGACCCGATTCTGTTATTTGACCCTCTGCTCTCTGATTCTCTCGGATTTAGCTTGAGCTTCTAACTGAAGTCCACCTATAGCTACATAGTGACACCTTGACCACTTCACATCCTTCTTCTCTTCCACTTTCCATCCTGCACCTCTTTTCCACTGCTGGCAGCTACCATGCCTGTGTGTTGGCTGTTATATACATATAGAAGGGGAAGCCCCAGGACCAACATGCCTGTACTGGGGCAAAATCATTTTTCTAAGAGAATGAATAGCTTGTTTGGGATCCAATCCATATGATTTTGTTATTGTTAGAAAATATGAAACAAGACTGACATGGGTAGAAAATATGTTGGTTAGGGCACTAAAATATGAAAAGTAAGACAACCTTTTGTCTTGGATGACTTCTCTCACGGGTGTCTCAGACAATGCCATGTGGAAGTTTATAATAGGCATCTGGCTTTTCTGAAAACATGGCCACTAAAAGGTATCACAACCTACTGAGGACACAAGTATCTCTCAGATCAATAATCCTGCAATCCATTTCCCCTGTTTCATGTAGTGAATGGTTAAACAAATGATTGCTGAGCTGTATCGCTTACAATTTTCTGATGGATTATTTATTTCCCGTATAATGTATAATATTGTAATTGCGTTTCAATGTTCCCAAGGGTCATTTATCATACATTCCTTGATCTGAGACCATTGCTGTTTGATCTGTATTATACACTTTGGCTTTTACAAGGGCGGGTGAGTTAAAAAAATAATAATACAAGATCCACTTTATAACAGTCTGTGTGTGTGTTTTTTTTTTTAAATGCTCAGCGGTTTTTGAAATGCAATCAAGCCTCGGTTCTCCATATTTTATGTATGAAAGCTTGATGCAATGCTTTGAATTGTTTATTTAAATGGTCATAAAATAAAACAGATTACAACCCACGTAGAGAATAAGCAGTGCTTCTAATACGTTGTGGTGTGGTTATCAGGCATCACCAAATGATGGCCAAAGGCAATACAGTGTTATTTTATTTTTACAAAAGAATCATAGATTTTGTGATAAAGACTTATTCTGACATTGTCCTGCATGTTCAAGACCTCGTGTAGTATTGAATTATATCCTCTAAGAATGATCCTAATGCCATCAATAGTAATAGTAACAGCAATTAAAACTCACTTCACACTTGTCCTCTGCTTAAGACAAATGCCTGTCACAGCCACCTGTCAAAATATAGTACATGAGCGAGAGAGCTGCAAAAACTGTGGAATTTAAAATAAAGCAGTAGAAAACGAAGTAATATCATATTACCATAGCTGGGAACTACCCGGAGCCTACCCTTGTGAGACATGGCCAGGATTGCCCACTTATGTCAGTAGGCGGTCCCGCTGATGCCAGTGGGAGGTCCCGCTGATGTTGGGGACATTCCCTTTGACATCGCAGGAAAGACCCCCATCTAAAGGCGATATGGGCAGGGGGTGGGTCAAAAGGTGCTTCTCCTGGAAAGTTACCATGTCTGCACATTACATGCACACCACACTTTTCTGTGTATGGAATACATATATGATTCCTTGCTTAAGGGTGCAAAGAAAAAAAGATCTATGTACAGGAATAGTCAGGCCCAGACTGGCCATCTGCCACACAAAGCAAATGCCTGGTGGGCTGGTGGCTGATAGGGCTCCATAATTACGCATACAGCCCCTACAGTGGTAGATTGGTTCTTGCAGTGTGCCGCTACCAGCTAAATATGCACCTCTGTACGCTGTGATAGTATAAAAACGTAACTTGAGGTCACATGTATCCAGCCAGTGGCCACATGTAGCTCATTTAGTGGCCACCTGTCTTAAAGTGCCACCAATACGTCAAAAGGGAGGACTTTAATGATGTGCACAAGTCAAAAGGGGGAACTTAAATGGTGCACAGTGGTAGAGTCAGGTGGGGCTCTGTCCTAGGCTTGAACAACAGTGTTTTATGCCACCCTCAGGACCTTCAGGCTGGTATCCCCTATTACATCTGCTGTCCTAAGTGCTGGAACATGATATCATTTTTTGGCACTCTGGCCCAAAAGGTAAGCGTGTATCTGTGTGTGTGTGTGTGTGTGCATACACAGTGTACATACACTAAGGCCACTTTGCCTTACTTGCCCCCTGGACCAAAAGCTGTTGGCCCCTGACTGAGAATCTTTTAAATGGGATCTGATTTATAAGTGATTACAAGGGGCAGTGTTGTCCAGCCTGAGACCCCCTTTTTATGTCCCCAAAACTAAGAACTAAGAACTAAGCAAAACCCATATTCTGCATTATATAGTTAATTTGGTGTCTACATCCTCAGCATATACTGAGATAATGCAAGTGCCTTCAGAGACAGCAAATATGGAAACAATAACTATTACAATCAGTTATTGATTTCAATAATACATCACTCCTTCTATCCAAAATAAAAATGATTCAAAACACTGTTATAAGGGGGTACCATTCTACCAGAATGTTTAACTAAGATTTTTTTTCTAAGAGAAACACAAAGGAGGTAAGGCAAGTGGCTGTTTGTTAATCTCCATCAATTTAGCTGCCCCTTGGAAATAATTTATTGCTTGTTAAGGAGACATTTTACTATATATCCACTTAACCTCTACGGACCTTGCGTGCAATGTTACATGACTCATGTACAGACAAATACTCTGATTTAATAAAAATTTAAGAAAGATTTATGGCATCAGCGCGTGGAGATGAAATATAGACAGGCAGTAGAGAGGGGGAAATAAATACAAGAAGCTTGTTCAGGCAGTTTATTAAAATGGAGGAGGCTTTGGCCAGGAAGGGGGATGTCTCCAATGTTGGGTGTCCTTGGTCAGGACAGAGTCAGGTAAGAAGAGTATAACGGTATCTGCACTTGCTTAGGCCTAAATAACAAATCCTTTTGTTATAACTAGTGATTTTCTTTAATTACTGAACTAACAGTACTAACTATCCAGTGCTTTTAATCACATTTCTTTAATTATTTCATGGGTGGACTAGTTAGCGTATAGAAGCCTTGTTCCTGGAAGAAACATGGCCTCTCTAACATAAGCTTTTTTTTAAGAATTATGGTTTATAAAGTGTTCAATGCCTATATTTTCTGGTAGTACTTGTCAACTAGAATACATATTGGAGGAAAAGTGGTATTAATTGTTTTTCAAAGTCATTAATAACTCCAAGACAGCATTGGTCTGGTAGCAGAATCTAAGGTCACCAATCATTGCCCTGCTAAGAACTATCGAGTTTTTAATGCAAGGGGAGAGTGAAGTGGTGAGTAAAAAGGCAAAGCCTTAACATTTACAACTACAATTAAATTTAAGGACTTTCATGGAAATAAAGTAAAGTTACTATTACTTAAGCCCATTCCATTGGCTCCTCAAAGGTTAAAATTTTTGTCAATAGTCGATGTGCAAGCTAATGATATAAAGATCATTAATCACCTAGAATATCAACTGGTTGTTTTATTATAAATTTTGCACAGTATGTTAAAGAAACACGAACTAGCATGAATCATTCTATTGCCCAAATGAATTCACATGTACCTCTGTTTTTTTTCAGTAATGCTTTTATACATACTCAGAGCAATCCAAAGCATAAAGAGCAATTTTGGAATGGATTGGTAAGGATGGAGCAGTCGGCAAAAGTATTCCATTACTTTCCATGGTCACTTTGTGCTAAAATTGTTGTTTTTACCTTTTAACCTGTACTTATTTCCTAAATGCAAAGTAACCAGAAAATATAAAATATACAAAATTAATCTTTTCTAGCCCATCTGAAATTTGCTGTATATGCCTTTACAAATAATGTCCATGAGAATAATATCCTCTAGATATGAACATGTCTGCAAGAAGGTAATTGTTATCACTTGTTACTCTCTATTTTGAGCAACTGATATATAACATTTAACCTCCTTCTCCTTACATACACCAGTTAATCTTTTCTTTATTTGAATGTATGTATGTACTGGTTTTTTTTTATTATTATTTTGTCAACGGTGGCATTATATCAACGATCCTTTCTCCAGCAGATGTATAACTGACTATTGCTATGCTTCTTCTTGTTGTTACAATACCCACATGAAATAGCGGACCATTGTCTGCTACTGAATCTGCTGGTGTTCTATAAATAAAACGTAATGTAATGTCTTCAATTGTTGGGTTTGGCATCATTTACATGTAATTATGTTTTTAATTACAAGCTTGTTACCCACCTACAAGGGTCTGAAATTACCTGCCGTGAAGAGGGGACGCTGTTGAAAAAACATTTAATTGATTTTTATTTTCGAAAGAAAAGCAATGTAATTGGCAATCAATCTTTTGAAACAGTTTTGCTTACAGTCAAAACAAAAGCTGGGTCCTCTCCAGGTTGGATATTGCTTTCTAAAAGAATGGTAATAGATTTGTGGAATAGCCTTCCCAATATATGTTATTGGGTATGTAGTAAGTATGAAACAGGGTTATAGATCAAACAGGATAAATTATATTTACAGCCAAGGTAGTTTGGTGGCAGGAATTCCTGTACAAGCTACATGCATCAGTGGCAAACAAGTAAAAATGTCTTCATATGATTGACATTACTACAAAACCCAACAAAATGTAGCACTTGCTACAGGAGCTAAGAGGTCCTAAGGCAACGGAAAAGAATTCAGGTGGATTTTGGGCTCTTCCATTGTGTGTCCCAGAAAAAATCATTTTTTATTTCCCATTGGCAAAGAAGAGCCACATAAACTTTATAGAACTCTACTGCCATTAAATACATTTTATATCTCCAACAGAGATATGCTAAATATTATATATTCAAATAAGAAACAGGATAGCACAACTTTCCAATTTTCCATATGTGTATAAAAATGTATTTTTAAAACTATATTTACATTTAGAAATAAAGAGCTAACTACATTTCACATTATATCTATATATATATATTTATATAAACAACAGTATACACAATGTATTTTCCTAGGTCAACTTCCTTTTATAAACATACATCTAAAAGCTTCTTCTTTCTGAAGCCAACGAACACTGTAAACAATGTAATATCCTTTTAACATAATAAGTTGGGCAGGTTCAATATTTCTATCTTCTAGCAGAGTACGATCCTTCTCTGTTTCCCTGTATTGATTGCTTTCTGTAATCGAGCTGAACAAATATAAAATTCCCCAATTGAATCGTCAGACGCCGCTGATATAAACCTAAACCTTGTTAAATTTATTGACAGAACAGTGAAATAAATGATAGGTCCCGAGGGAATGTTTCAGGTCATTGATTTCTTCAAGGAAATAATAAAATGGTGGAAGAGGCACAGAAACCCCCCTGTTCGTTTTCTTTCAGTATATTACTCCTGAAATAATCGGAAAATGCGCTTACTGTCTGATGTGTGCAGCATGGAAATTTGTCCTTTGCTCCCTGAGGAAGGCTTGACTGTTGTATAAATATTTTAAATATGAAATGTATTTATTGTTTTGAACCATACAGTAGCCACCAAAAGAAAGGAGGCGAGGTTCATTGTAACAATAGCCTTTGGCCATCCATTTGATGGGATATAAAGCTTTGAGGAACATAGAATTCAACAGTAGATGAGAGGCCCTTCTAGTCTTATCCATTTTTCCTGCTGTAACCACTCAAACCTTAATCAGTCCTTGGTCTTGTCTTAGACTTGGGATAGCTCTATACCTATCCCAAACATGTTCACATTCTATTAAAGCATTTCAAAGATTAAAATGAATACATTAAATAAACCAATTTCATTCATCGAAATTAAGGAATCCATTTAAAATCTAAAGACAGGTAAAGCACCCAGCCCTGTTTTTTTTAGCACTTTTTATTACTTCTTTTAAGAGTTTTTATACAAATCCTAAAAACAAAACTATTACAAAATGAGTTGCTTCAAACATCAATTTCCCCCCATACCAAAACCCAGGAAGGACCCCATTTATACATCAAGCTATAGACCAGTTTTAATTATCAATTTAGTCATTAAAATCTATTAAAAAATGTTAGGGTTAATATTAATTTCATAAAAGGTTGCATAAACTCTAACCCAATAACACTGATGTTTTTATTACGATACATGGTATAAAGAAGACATTTGGAAGTCCTAGACCAACTGACCCTATCCTCTCCCATTCAATTGTTACAATGCAATATTGAAGATATTAATGTGGCATTATAAAGACAAATTACAAATAATAATTTTTAATATTCTAATTTTCTCAAATTCAAAACCCATATGATCTATCTCCTAGGGAAACATTCTCATCCTTGAAATGTAAAACTTTAATTGTCTAATGTTGATTTATGTTAAATCGTTTTGAAAATCAATAAAAAGGAACAAAAAAAATATATTTAAGTTCCATTGTCCTCACTCAACTGCATTACAATGTGATGTTTAACATTCAAGAAAATGCAACTCTTCATATTTTCTCAGGGAATATTTAAATTAAGCTTGGGACTTGTTGAGAATTGTTACCTTAGCACGAAAAAATAGTGGAGATTTCTTTTAAGAGGTTTGGTTTTTTTTCATTGATAAAGATAGCTTTTAGGTTGGATACAATTCAGGGGCGGGCTGACCCATCGGGAGGATCGGGGGGCCCGCAGGGGTCGGAGAAGGCCCGGGTGTCAGGAGAACCACAAGGGTCTGGGGGAGGGGCTGCAGGAGCAGCTCAGCGGGCAGCAGGAGGTCTGCTTACGCCCGCCCCTGTATAACATGAGGAGCGCCGGCTTCCTTTGCTGTGCGCTGGGATTTGATGTCAGATCCCGGTGCTCAGCGCTGAAGCAAAGCCACGCCCACTTTCGGACCATAAGGCCGCTCGTTCCCAAAAGAAGAAAAGATGGAGAACAAGTGGCTAGAAGAGAGGAGGCAGACACAGGAAAGATAAGAAAACATGTTTACACTGTTTACTGAAAAATCGATATAAAGGGGTGTAACGATGGGGAGGGACTTAATCAGGAAGGGGTATAATCAAAATAGGGTGTGGCTAAGAGAGGGGCATCACCACAGGGGGCCATGGCTTTTTGTTGCCCGGGGCCCTGGATGGTCTCAGTCCATCCCTGATAGAATTACATCAGTTATAAAATACAAATTAATGTATTTGAGCTTTAAGCACGCATTGATCGACCCCTCTGATTGTGACCAAACATTCTTACTAAAATGCATTTTTGTTAATTTCTAGAAGCTTTGATTTATTATTTTTAACTGACCTTGCATATCCTATACTTTCATCTCTAAGGTTGGATGAACTGCTGTATGTGAAGCTCCTCATCATTAAGCTGGAGTTATTTTACCATTTGATTTATTAGTGGGCAATACCAACATATCTTGTGAAGAATAACAAGAATAACTCATATTAAGGAGTGATATATATTTGACTTGAGAAAAATGCAGTAAGAACTATGGACGTGTGATAAAGGGTTGCCTTTCTAATTAGAACATTCTTACGACTTAAGTGGACATTGAAATTTCTACTAATTGTAATAATTAATAGTTAATACAGCATTTTGATCTGTCATTATAGTATCACATATTGATGTCATGGACAAAAGTAATTAACTTTACTTTGTGCTAATGCGAGTTTTAGGCAATTTGAACACTAACACAGCTGCCACCAAACCTGCACGCCAGAATACTGGCGGTATGATAAATAATTGGGATCTAAATCCCTGAAACTAACAAACCCCAAAGAAAGAAAATCTAAAATCATAAACGTTATTATAATATCTATTACTATTCTAGGGTTTTAGGCTGTATATTTTCAACCTTTAGGAATACTTTAATAGATATTATAATAAAGTTTATGATTTTAGCATTTCTAAATGGGGTTTTTTAGCAAATGCTCAACCACTTGCAGTTCAGTAAATAGATGCATTTATGTGAGAGGCCCTGTTTGTGTGAGGAATAATGTATGTATATTCTCATGCCAAACATAGGAAAATATGTTGATATGCTATTTTATTACTGAAGTGATTAATTTTAGCTACAATAGCCACAATAATGTATTATCACATCCCAAAGGTGCTCTATTGGATTGAGATCTCGTGATTGCGGAGGCCATTGGAGTAAAGTGAACTCACTGTCATGTTCAAGAAACCAGTTTGAGATGATGTGACATGGTGCATTATCCTTCTGGAAGTGACCATCAAATGAAGGGTACACTGTGGTCATAAAGGGATAGACATGGTCAGCAATACTACTCAGGTAGTCTGTCATGTTTAAACAATGCTCAATTGGTTCTAAGCGGGCCCTGAACTGTGCCAGAAAAATGCCCCCCCCCCACTCACCATTACACAACCAGCCTGAACCGTTGATACAAGGCAGGATGGATCGATGCTTTCATGTTGTTTACTTCAAAGTCTGACCCTGCCATCTGAATGTCCCAGATGGAATCAAGACTCTTAAGACCAGGCAACATTCTTCCAGTCTTCCATTGTCCAATTTTGGTGAGCATGTGCAAATTATAGCTTCAGTTTCCTGTTCTTAGCTGATAGGAATGGCACCTGGTGTGGTCTTGTGCTGCTGTAGCTCATCTGCTTCAAGGTTCGACGTGTTGTGCGTTCAGAGATGGTATTCTACATACCTTGGTTGTAATGAGTGGCTATTTGAGTTGAGTTTGACTGTTGCCTTTCTGTCATCTCGAACCAGTCTGCCCATTCCCCTCTGACGTCTGACATCAACAAGGCGCTTTCGTCCATGCAGTTGCCACTCACCAGATATTTTCTCTTTTCCAGACCATTCTCTGTAACAAAGCATGGAGGCTTTGTCAATTCATTATATCAGAGTAAGTATAATATGAAACGTAACTCCTCAGTTAGTGTGGCTTACATTTTGGACCACTATGGAGCTAAAAAGATTCAAATTGAATATACTCCACAGGATTTTCCTCTTTACCATCGGTGGTGACAAAAAGAAGCCATATCACCATCTTTTATTAAATCTTTAAAAAACACATTTCCCAGAGTGGCCATACAAATTCCCATTAACAAAGAATACATGATTTATTTGTATATTTTTTTCTTCGCTGTACTCTTACATTCTACAGTATGTAGAATTTGATGATAGATAGGAACAATTTGTGATCAGGGCTCAACTGGCCTACCGGAATCCAGTGAAGTTTCCTGGTAGGCTGCCTCCCTCTCCAATTATGCGCATTGCTGTAGCTGCTGCCGTCAATGCAGCTACCGCTGCAAAAGAGATTTGTCCCAATTGAAGCACAGATCTCCTCTCACTGCACATCTGCCAGTCAGTGCATCATAGTAAATGACATTGCATTCAACGCAGCGCGGACTGGCAGAAATGCAGAGCAAGACCATGCCCCAGACTCAGGGGAAGATGAGGGAGAAATACGTTTGTACGAACATGAGGGAGTGTGCTAATGAAAGGGTATGAAGATGATGGGAAAATAATTCTGGATGTGTATGGAAATTATGAGGTTATGTTAGGGAGCATGAAGATAGAAAGGGATGATTGTGATGCAATATGGAGTGATCATGGTAGAAATTTTAGTGTTTGGGGGTAATAATTATGGTACGGGTTGGGAATGAATTATGATGTGGGGGTATGATGATGTCAGGGGCAGCTCTACACTTGCACATACATGAACACACACACTCGTGCAACATACACGCATAAATATATAAACTCACATCTACTGTAACACCTAACACAATAGACTTACAAATATAAACATATAGTACATGCATACACATACACACACTTTATTATCATACAGTACACTTACACATACATGCGCACACAACCTAACACTACACGCATATACAGTGACACCCTAATACCATACTCATACATACATACAGCCACTCTAACACTATACACTTGCACACATACATACACATAGCCATTCTAACATCATACACATACATACATACAGGGGCTTAACTAGAAACCACAGAGCACTGGTTTGATAATTGCCCCAGGACTCCCTGACTTCACCAAGCAACGTGTCCCACAGTGCATCCTTTGCCCCTAAACAGCTTATCAGTGTCCCTTTTGTCCCCAAAACAGCTTGTCTATACCATTTGTGCCACCAAAAAGCTTGTATGTGCCATATTTGCCCACAAATGCAATTTTGTTGCTGCTAAACAGTTTGGCAGTACCCCAAACAGCTTGTATGTGTCAATTTTGCCATCAAACAGCTTGTCAGTGCCATCCTTGCCACCACAGAGCTTGTCAGTGCACCCAGTCATGAACTGATGGTCAGACATTCTCCTTCGACATTTTCTGGTAGAGAGCAGAATACATGGTTACAAATCAATTATGGCAACTAGCCCAGGTCCTGAAGCAAAGTAGAGTTGGGTAGCTTTTTTCAGTCAGTTTAAAAACTGCATTTTGTGTTTTCTTCGATTATCTTTAATATTAAATGTAAGTGTGACATGTAAGCTAAAATACTAAAAATCAGGAAGGGGGCAATACTTTTTCACAGTACTGCACAGTACATACACACTGACCAGGGGCCACTGACCATTTGACCGATTGTTAATCCACCCCTGGATAAGATTGAGGATTTTCTCTACAGGGAGAGCACGCATTTATAATTTTAAAAACCGATACTCCATCGAATGTGATACCGTTTTCTTAAACATCCACTAAGATACCGGCAAAATACTGTTTTCAGGAGCTCCTCTGTTCATTCACAGCTAATCTATTAAAACAGATGCATTCATCTCTAATACAATACAAAAACACTAGTGTTTAAAAAGCTTGAATTAAATCTGTTTTGGCTTGGGATCTGAAATCTTGCTGAGAACCATTTCACCCAAGATGCCTCCGCCTTCCTCCTCTGAGACGCTCAGCAATATCAGGAAGAACCCTCACTTGGAAATAATTAAGAATGTCGAATTTTGGAAAAGTCGTGCTCAATTTCCATTATAGGATGAGCCTCAGAGAGCAAGAAAGCTCATGCGGCGAGAATCACAGCTTAGAGGTCTGGGAGATGCTGCTTTGTTGGTTTAATATGGGAACAACAAGTTGTAAAGTCGCAAAAAGACGGGAAATGATGGGGACTGTTTGAAACTTGGAAACAGCTGGAATGGCAAAATGTGGAGCTCAGCATTGCAATTACTACACTAATAATACAATAAAGCAACAGGCTTAGTGTGTTATATGTGCAGAAAGTCTGGAAACTGTTATGTGTGGCACTTCAAGGAAGCTTTTAGAGAATGTTTTCAACCCTACTGGCATCTGATGTCTCCAGCTAATGGACCTCCTGCAAAGTGCATGGAGCTTAAAATCCACAATCTTTGGCATACGTTTTATTTTATTTTATTTTGATAACGCAGCAAATAGAAAAGTCAAAAAAAGGCAGAGGACAGAAAATGGCCTGATGTTTGCAAAACTGTATGTATAATTTCATACTCCATGCTTCATGTTAGGCACGTAACTTGTATAATGAGTTATATTATATATACGTATATACTGTAGACAATGCTCAAAATCATTTTGTGGATAGACCTGCTTGTGACTAGAGCTCATAACTAGGACAAGCCTATTCCTTGTCAGGAATTGCTATTTTCATCATTGCGTCTAGGATTGTGGTATATTTATTAAAAACTACTGAGGTCTGACCAGACAGGTGAAATCAGATGACCTCACACAAAGCAAGTTGTGCATTCACTAATTTGTGTGCTATGTGTTATATGCAAGTTTACTTACAACTCACATGTCTTCTTCTGTAAGTTTAAAATCTTTAAAGAAAACAGTATTAATGGTACTGAAAAAATACTGTACATAAATAGATGCAAATGGTGCAACCAGTAAATTATATATATATACACACATATATTTATTATTTATTATATATATAATATTATTATATATTATATATATATTATATATACAGTATCTCATATATATATATATACACAGTATCTCACAAAAGAGTACACCCCTCACATTTTTGTAAATATTTTGTTATTTTCATGTGACAACACTAAAGAAATGACTTTGTACAAAGTAAAGTAGTGAGTGTACAGCCTGTATAACAGTGTAAATTTGCCCTCAAAATAACTCACAGACATTAATGTCTAAACCTTTGCAACAAAAGTGAGTACACCCCTAAGTGGAAATGTCCAAATTGGGCCCAAAGTGTCTATTTTGTGTGGCCACTATTATTTTCCAGCACTGCCTGAAACCTCTTGGGCATGGAGTTCACCAAAGCTTCACTGGTTGCCACTGGAGTCCTCTTCCACTCCTCCATGACCACATCACGGAGCTGGTGGATGTTAGAGAACTTGCGCTCCCCCACCTTCCATTTGAGGATGCCCCACAGATGCTAAATAGGGTTTAGGTCTGAAGACATGCTTGGCCGGTCCATCACCTTTACCCTCAGCTGGAATACTGCCCTGTGGCCCAGTCTCCGCAGGGAGAGGATCATGCTCTGCTTCAGTATGTCACAGTACATGTTGGCATTCATGGTTCCCTTAATGAACTGTAGCTCCCCAGTGCCGGCAGCACTCATGCAGGCCCAGACCATGACACTTCCACCACAA
>VKOC01019094.1:0-87855 GCA_009364415.1 Spea multiplicata | reverse complement strand
CACCCTAGTATTATAATCGGAAACAAATAAAAAATAACATATGCCATTATATCATCTAATTTCCTATAAGAAAAAAAAAATAAAAAATGTTGAAAAAAAGCAAATTTTCTCACTTTTAATCTTTTAATCATCTACAAAAGCTAATGAAAAAAATGATAAATAGATTCTACTATTTGTCCTGAGTTTAGAAATATCTAATGCTTTCATGTCAATTTTGCAAGTGATAGGGCAATAATGACAAGTAGCATTTTGCTATTTTAAAATGTTTTTTTTTCCCCTAGACATCCAAGTGTATTTCAAATGGTGGTATTTTAACTAATTCTACCACCAGCCTTAATGTCAAAGTTAGTGGTAATCATTTTTTGGTATGAACGGTATATGTCACAGTCAAACAGCAACCCAGTATGTGTTCAGCAACATCCCTTGAGTACAGTCATACCATCCATGCATAGGTTTTTTGGTTGTTTGGGGCTAAAAGGCCACATTTGGGAGATGTGCATTTTTCAAATTCAAATGTTACCATCTGGTCATCATAGTAGATATATTTACTTGTTGATAGATGGCAATTCAAGATATAACAGTCTCAAATACAATAGGCTGTGGATGAGGTCTATCTAGTCTTCTCTGATCCAGCGAGTCTCTTTAGGTTGCTTGGGTGTCTACTCTCAGATATATCAGCCACCACAAAATCGGTCAGGGTAGCATAAGGCGATTATGCGTACCCGGTAGCATGTAATTTTATCACAGCATTTGCCTTTGTGTATAGAGGGGAAACCTCATGATATGCATCAGCTTTCCAAATATGTTCAGGTATGGTAGGTAAGTTATATAGCTTGGTCTGTTCATCTTCTCCAAATGTTTTAATCTAATACTTGTCTGTGTGCGACTCACTTCATTGCCCCTTGTCTCTCCTGACCAATATATATATCCAGTGTTTACTGTCCTATACACTATTAACAGTGTCAAACTTCCTCTACAAACCCCCACAGTTTGGAAGAAGATCACAAGGAGGTATTGGATGTGGAGCTGGTATCCATGATGCTCAAATTCTAGCTGCAGTCACAGCACTGTTCTTAAAGTGTTCCCCACAGAACTCTGAATTTTCAGCCTGTCGCCTGGGCCCGCCAAGAAAGGGCCCATGCGGCCTCTGCACAGCAACCCTCCTCGCTGCCTTGTTTTCTTGTGAGTCATTTCCTGGACTCTGTCTTCCACACCCAGCGCTGGTTGTTAACTTGTGTACATTGTGGGCCATGCCACCCTCCTCTGGTCACACTTTGGCCATGGGCTTGTATCTGGCATCGACCGGCGTCTCCAGTCGTCTCTCTGCCAAACCGGAAGAGATGCCAGCTCCACATGTGTCATGTGTGTGGCCCAGGAGAGAAGGTACCCAGCAACACTAGCATTAAAAACTATGAGGAAGATGATGCAGAGGATCAATAAAGGTCCCTGTGAGAGACTTTTTTTTCACGAGAACATTTATCAAGACATAAAGCTATGTAAAAAGATGAACATGTATTTTACTTATAAAAGTTTTTTGTCCAGTGAGACCTCCAGTGGTGAGTTGAAGTGATTGCAGTATTCCTGCTGCTAATGTAAATATTCCAGATGTAAAGACTCAGACCTTAATGTCTTGTCTTAGATACAGGGTAGCATTATGCATATCCCATGCATGTTTACATTCATATATATGTAAAAAGATAAACATGTACTTTACTTCTAAAATAATTTTGTCCAGTGAGACACCCAGGTGTGAGTTTTAGTGATTGCAGTATTCCTGCTGCTAATTTAAATATTCCAGATGTAAAGACTCAGACCTTAATGTCTTGTCTTAGATTCAGGGTAGCATTATGCATATCCCATGCATGTTTACATTCTGTAATTGTATTAGCCTCTACCCATGGACATAACTAGAAAGCAGAGGGCCCTGGTGTGAAAATTGCACTGGGTCCCCCAACTTCAACAGCTGGTCTATGCCATAATTGCCCCCAAACAACGTGTCTGTGCCTTCTTTGTCCCTTACCCCCTTCAATCATACACATATGTAAACACACGTATACAATTTACACACACTAACTCATACTCACTAACACACACTCCATCTCAACCCACTTACACATATATGCTCACATACAAACACACAATTACACATCCATGCCCACACACACAATTACACATTCATGCTCACATACACACATACAAACACATATGCATACATCCCACATCCACATCCCACCGGCATCCAGTTTGGAAGGGCCCTATTTCAATTTTGAAATGGTATGAGAAGACAAGGGGTCGCAGTAGTTACACCAGTGCCTCTACCACTTCTTATGGGAGGTAACTGGTTGTTGGGTGGTAAAGGAAATAACATAGTAAACAAGATAAACTTTTTACTACCCTTACTATCATATACTATTGGAATTATTATTTTTTAAATAATAACATTGGATAACTATTCTTTAATTACCTGTGATGACATTCCTTTACAATCCAAATTTTTAAGCACAGATGATATTTGTCTGTAGATGAGATTTATAGTTCTGGCTTTTCATTACATATTCAGCATCATTAGGGGTGATATTCTAATACTAGTTCATTAATATGTATTATGTGGGCATTGAAAGGACTTCCCTTGATTTGAAGGCTACAGGCTTGCCTCTGGACCAACAGTGTTTTGTGCATTCATATTTGAACAAATTGCAAATGTCCTTAATTTTTGGCTAATTCAGTGATCTTGTACAAAGTCAGGAAAACAAGCCCTGACCCCCACGAAGCGGACGTTAGCTAAGCATAAAGCTCATAATTTCCGTCCAAAATTTTTGCAGGGCCTTTCACGCACACACTCACTACAAATTCAGGGATATATATGGAGAAGTTAACTCCAACCTTAAGGTGAGTACTCAAGCGAATGAATTGACAAAAAAATCATGTGTAGGGGAATGCACTGGACCTCTAAGCACATAAAATGAATTACTTCACTACATTGAATTCCAGTGACTGTATTTGGCAGTCTGGGCAGATTAAATACAGCCCCCACACACTTTAAAATGCTCACTCACACTTCTGCGCTGTCTCACACCCTCACTCTATGATGCTCTCAATGTCTCCTTACCTACTGAAGATGGGCTCGTGTAATAAGAGAAGAATTTCTGCACATCTCTTTCTGTTTATCTGCCTGCATTATTCAGGACTCTTGGAGTACTTTTGCAAAAGGGTAGAGCCACAGGGAAAGCCACCTCTCCAATCGGATGCAACAGGTGAAACATAGCATATTGCATGCATATCTTTGATTTACCAGAATGAGATCACCTTATTAAAACCGCATGTGTTAATATCAAACCAGTTAACTTCCAATCCACTCAGCAACTACAAATAAAAAAGCAGAAGGTAATAATTAGAGTGGTAACCAAATGGATCACTGCACAAACAACAATTTAAAAAGTTCTTAGATATTTCTGTACTTTAATAGCTTCCACTATTAAAGTACAGAATACCTTTAACATCAACGTCATATATTCAAGTAATGAGCTGCAGTCTCGTGAACTATCTTTTATAGTAATTAAATACGCTATTGTTGCTGTGGTCCTCCTGTCCCTGTTGATATAAATCCTGATTCCGTGGAAAAATTAAGTGGAAAGAAAAATAATTTTAATTAAAACCAGGAAAATAAATATGCCTGAAAATAGTAAATATGAAGGTTATTAAGTTATCATGATAGAAAAAAAAATTGATCCAAAAACGCCCCAAAACCTCTTGGGAGCCCAAAAATTAATTCTTTTGTCTAATCATAAACTTTCAAAGACAATGCTTAGTACCATAATCTCCGCCTATTAATTGAAATCCTCAAATCAGAATTATGGATTTCAATTATATAATTAGGAACTTAATAGCATTTTTAGTAGTAGTTTCATTATTTACCGCTAATAGACACTCTGGTTTAAGGAATAATTTTAATAAAATTAATATAAAAACATCTGTTGTTTATTTGTCTATGTTTTTTCTTGACCACATAGTGTTTCTCTAGAAAACAATACCTTCTCAGTTACTTAATCAGTTTCACTGGTCTAGCAACATAGCAACCTGTGAAATTGACTTTAGCTGAGATAAGTAGCTTCTGCTCCATAGCATTTCTCATGCCGTTGAAACTAACTTATATGCCTAATCAAAAATGCTTGCTGGAGCTCCTGTTTTCATCAACACACCTTTGTTCAATATTTAAAAAATGATATAATTTTTTAAAAAATGGTTGTCACTGCATTTTGTGTTTGTGTAAGTACAATATGCATGTTTCCTGTCCAAAATATCTGACAATAAAGTTATAAAGCAAAGTTGGCAAATTTGTATAAAATATAAGTTAGTAATAACAAACATCTTTCAAATGCCGGTTAATAAACAATTACAGAAGCCTTCACCTGCAGATGTAATTAGTTTCAACTTCAAAGGGTCTATCTGTGCACCAGAGGACCTCTGATACCTACATTACGCTATATAAACTGGTGTAACCACAGGGTGCCCCCAGTGCCGGTTCAAAATTGATTAGAATGGGCCCTTCCAACCTGGACCACACCAAGCTGTTGAAGTTGGGGGGACCTAGGGCAATTTTCACACAGAGCCCTGTAGTTTCTAAATAGGCCCCTGGCTATACATTTCAAATCTAGTTTCCAAAAAATGGTATTGATGCTATAAAACCCAAGTTTAAATGTATGTATGTGGTCTCAAGTGGCCAAGATGACCCAAAACCATCATAAGATTGAGGTAGTCACAATTCTCTAAAATTCAATATACCCCTGCACTAAAACTCCTGGTAACTTTGAAGCCCTGATAATTAACCCTTTAAAGTTCTGGGCAGATTTCTTTCTTTTAATTGCTATTTGTGGAAAGGGTCCTTGGATCAACAAAGTACATGCCAGGGAGCCAAGAAATCAATACTCAGAACGCACACTGAGGAGGAAGCCCTATGAAACATTGGCACAACCATCAAAGGGCAAGGTCTATTTGTCTTCTGAGGGTCCTGTGACATCACTTTGCTCCCACCCATACATCAAGGCGTTCCTGAGTGTGGCGCAGTAAATCCCATGGCCGTAATTGGCCACTGTAGGCGCATGCAGCCAGATGCAGCACCACTAGGGGGTGTGTGGAGTCAGATGTATGTCTGCTTCTCCTACGAGGAGGCCGCTACACCTGCTGGGAGCTGGATGAGGGTCTTCCTCTACTATGTGGCTGCGGCTGCTGGGAGCTGAATGGGGTTCTCCCTCTCCTCCGTGGCAACTGCTAGGACCTGAATGAAAGTCTCCTTCTCTTGGTGGCAGGTAGATGACAATAACACTACCAAAATGAGGTTGGATCAAAAATAAACCTTTATTGTAAAACAAAAGCATCCTGAGTATATTTTAATTGAATATATCTAGATTTAAGTGTCCTTTTGGTAGGCGTGTACAGAAGATTGATAATAACACAAAATCATATGACCTATGATTTTCTTTAATAAAACAGGCATAAGCAATAACTTCCATAGTCAAAGTGGTATAAAGTGTAAAAATAAACAAAAATATATATTTCTTGAAAGTTCACATCAAGCGCAATAACACAAACACAAGTTTATCTTATTTGTATTATTAATTTAGACACAAACAATGTTGAAATATGTTAATTTATTTATTACACAACAAATACTGCATTGGGATTTATGATTATGTATAACTCCGGTGTTAGCTGAATAAAGCATCTCCAAAGTCTCCTGAATAACAAAATACTGCATGTGTGTTACAGTACATAATCAGAGTTACAATATGCCCCAAAAGCAGACAACCTCCGCTGCTACACGGGACTTCTGCGACTGAGCCCCGGAAGGTCACGTCACACCAGTGCTCCGTCATAGAAGCACCAGCTGAGTGTCGGGTAGCAGCCGAGGTTGTCTGCGTGCATCGTGCAGACGTTCACTGGCTGCCAGAAAGGAGGATCCAAGTCTCCTGCAGCGCTGCGGCGGATCCTACTCTCTGGCAGCCAGTGAACCACCTCCACTGCAGCTGGCCGGTATTTCCACCTGGGCTTCTATGGTGGAGCACCGGAAGGTCGTGTCACGCCGGTGCTCTGTTAGAGGCCCCGGCAAAAGTGCTGGCAGCAGCGGAGGTTGTCTGTGCGCATCATGCAGACATCCACCAGCTGAGAGGAGGATACAGGCCCGCTTGCAGTGCTGTGGGGATCTGGATCTTAGTATTATAATGAGACCTCTATTTGAGGTCTGGTTATAAGATGACCTTGAATATAAGACAAGGGGGGTTCAGAGCATTTGCTGTGAAAAAAAACTCATCTTATAATCGAGCAAATACAGTATTAACCCCACTCCTATCCCACCAGGAACAGGAAAAGGGATGAAGAGAATCCATGACTGTGGGACTACTCCCAGTAGGTTAATTTTAGCATTTTTTAGCTTCCCATTTTCTTCCACCATCATGAAAACTACAGCACCATTTAAACATTTTCCAAAGATTGGTAAAGCAAAGTTATCATATTTTTAGTTGTCCCTTCATGTTCTCTTTTAGTTCAAGCTGTTCTTTCCCAAATTTCATTGCTGGGACGGACTTAGATAAAAAAAAATAGGCCAGGGTATTTAAAGCTTACCAGACTAGATTTTAAATGACAGCAAGCTTCTTGCAATTAAAAAATGGTCCACGCCCAAGTGGCAGACTGGGCATTCTCCCAGTGTGCCTTATTCATGTAATAATGTCATATTACATGATTTCTTAAGCTTCCCCTTTATTAAAATTGCCCCTAATTTCTTCCTCGTATCTTTAATTTGCCTTTGGCTTACTGGAAAATATTCTCGGGGTGGGGAGATGTCCATGTACAGTAATTAAAAGCTTACAATAAAAGCAAAATGGAAAATTGGGGGGAGGGGATCAGGCATCCATGTTCACCGCTGTTAAATGGATAGTTTTGGGAAAATTGCAAATCCTCCAGTTACCCTGCAGAAGTCAGTGGCCCTTTTTTGTCTATTTGATGTGGAATGCTGGTAAATGACAGCATATTGTGACACTTAACATGGAGGACAGATGCTGTGGACTGGGGGTTGTGGTGTACAGTGCTGAGGGGGGACATTGTCAATAGTAGGGCAGCCTCCAATCAAATTAAAACACTGGTCTTAAGTTCCATAAACAATACTATTTTCCACAACTTGTGTACTGAGGGTTTTGTAATTGACATCAAGTGCAAATGGCACACATTTAAGTCTATAAAAGTTATCTAAACGTCTTTTAAATTTGTTTTCATTAACATATTACATTAAAAAATCCTTATGTTAGCTGTAAGATATAACTAAAAATTGTCTCAACTCACTTATTAACAATTGACAGGTTCCAGGTAAATGAAATCTTTCAAGTGTGGGGTTAAGACAAAATTTGTGGAATGATGTTGTTGTAATAAGGTGGGGGTGTTAGCTTTAATTTCCTGTCACCACCTACAGACAAAGCTAGGTGTTTAGGACAATTACTAACAGACAATTAGAGCTCCTTTTGCAAGGGGTATCAGCTTTTAAGAGTCAGTAGACTAATACAGAGTTTTGGACAGTTCCTCAACAGAGTTAGATCATCATCACAATATTAATAATCGGTCTATGTAAGTCAATCAAAATATATGATGGACATTAAGATTAATGCAATAATACCATTGTGAAAACAACATTGTTGATCTAAGCCAGGCTTCAGCCCAGTGTCTGATTCACCCCGACTTAACAACTGTGGACAAGTGCGAGCTACAACCAATCTGGCTCGAATTCCTATTCTTATTTAGATCTTTGCAATCCCTTTTTTATGTTGCTAGTGAGTCCAGCTATCTGGCACTGCACAAACTCAACTTGTGCTGCTCCAATAACCAACTGCCTGATTCTACGACAATGGTCCTTCCTGTTAAAGGGACATATGCCATTTAATTCATATGATAGCTGTGCCCCAAATATATAGATATATTAATCAGAATAACCATTATGCATTTGCTCAATTGTCAAAGGATTAGGTTTCCAGACATGGAAACAAGCTAAGCTAAAAATAAATGTTCTAGAGGCAGATGAGGGCCCTCCTCAGCATGGCCGTAGGAAGAGTGAGGCCAGAGAGACACCTGCTTTGGGTGCAGCTGCGAGGGGGCGCACAGCCGCCTGATCAGCAGTTGCAGCCTCCACGAACAGTTGGGGAGATCACTGATCTCTCTAAGAAGCCCAACATTAAGGTTGCCATCCAAATGCATTGGGCACACTGAGAAGTTACCCAGTGGCCCAGCATTCTAGGGGCCTAGCTCGTAGGTCTTCCATGTCTGGAAACCTACATGCCCCTAAGAAAACAGCGTATCTATACAGGAGTGGGCGAGCAGGAGGCCACCTCCCCTGGGCTGGTGTTTAGGGGAGCGCTGAGGCAGCTGCACGATTGTGCTCTCCCCGTGGGCAGTGCACGCCCGATGAGCAAGGCTGAACATTAGGGAGTGCGAGGTCTGTCACTTCAGACCTCGGCTTCTGTGCTCCCTAACACCTACGCACCGGCAAATGATGCAGTGCACCGGGACATGAAGTCACCCTGGTACTCTGCATCAATAGTCAGCGTGTAGTGATGAGGGAGCACTAAACCAGAGGCCTGGAGTGACAGACCTCATGCTCCCATTACAGGACGGTAGATAGAAGATAATGGACGATGATTGAAGATGAGAAAAGTAAGAGATGGGGAGAAAGGGGTGTAAGGGCTGTGTATATGTGTGTGTTTGTAAGTTGGTGTATGTGTATGGGCAGTGTGTGTGTGTGTGTGTGTAAGAGCAGTGTAGGGATTTGTGTGTTTGTAAGCTCTGTGTGTATATGTGTGTGTAAAGGCAGGGGAGTATGAGGGCAGTGTATGTGTATACATGTGTGTATGGACAGGCTTGTGTAAGGGCACTGTATGTGTATATGTGTGTGTGGGCAGGTGTGTGTAAGGGCAGCATGTATGCGTATATGTGTGTGTTTATGGACAGGTGTGTGTAAGGGCAGTGTAAATAAAATAACCTCTGTAAAAAAAGAAAATAGCTGGGGGGCACAATTTGCTATTCTTGCCTCAGGCACAAAGAGCTAGCTCCTCAGAGATGTAAATGAGGTATGTAAGACTTACTCAAATAATTTGTATATCATTCATATAGTAGACTTGTGCATGGGAAGCAAAATGGATTGGAAAATTGTCGTTTTTGCAGCATTTGTTTCGGTCAACGATTTTTGGAACCCAGGCATTCATCTTGTACAAAATACAGTGGCATTTTTTGATTCAGAAACAACATTCCCTAAGGAAGTTCACCTACAGCAGCACTGTCTCAAGGTTAAGGAAGAGATCCACACTCGATTTTGCACCGCAGGACCACCAGCAACAGCAGCACTGTACCAATGGATACACACATCCAACAGCATGCTATGGGACTTAATTTCTCCAAAAAAAATTAAAATTTTTATTAATTTATCCCTCAGAGGAAAGAAGTTGATACGGAGGCCCTCCTCCTGATTGGTGAATCTACTCCCGTAATCTACGCAGCATTGTAGGGGTTAAAGGGAGCGGAAATCCGTAGGTTCGCCGGCAGGAGTTAAAGGGCCGTGCCAGTGAGTCTATTGGTCGCCTGCAGGGGTCTCCTCTGGCATCAACTATGAGTGACAACAGGCTATGAATTATTGTCTGCTCAACCAACCTGTGAGGAAAAAGCTCTGCATTTTTATAGAAATAAAGGTTCAGGGGAATAATGCAGCTGAATTTGTTTGCAAAATATGTTTCTGTACTGCTTTGCGAGAAGGGGATACAACAGGAATTATAGTGACTATGTGTGTAAAATCAGGCTGTTGGTCCCAGTATATACAGTATTCTTAACTTATTCTGGCAGTAAATGTATTAGCACATGGCAATATGGTTATAATTCCCCTCCTAGCTTTTCTCCATTAAACATCATTATTCTTTCATATCCATTAATGAATAATGAATCTGCTAATTGGAGGTGCAAGTTGGGTTAATTAGATAAGAGATGCATTCCTTTTGTTTTAAAGGGCAATGACAAAAAATGTGAAGTGAAAGGGTAGCTGATCGTATAAAGGAGTGATCTATGTGAATCTGGAAGCGTGTGCTCTATAATAAATCTTTACTAATAAGCAAGCTCGTTTAGCAAATGAACATAATAAAAAAGGTCATTATGCACAGAACTGTTGTAATGCCATATTGAAAAATACAAGTCCATAGATTATCCTAAGTAAACATCTATAAATGCACCAGGACAAGGCATCACTAAAATGACAACCCATGGGATTACTAGAGAACAGGCGTCAGCCTCTCAATCCCCTAATATGACATTAGAGGTTAAGACAAATTGGCTTCATAATTTTATTGGATGAGCTGTATGAAGGACCATTACTCTCCATGTATCTATCCTGTTTAGGAATGGTTTTGTTTTAAAATATGTCACTGTGTTTACATTTAGTTACATTATGGAGACAATTTTGCACAAAATAACTATGCGGTATGAGAATAACCAATGTATGATTCTTGGTGCACAACTGGGCTTCACACTTGTCACCAAGAAGTCTATGGGTGGCAGGCCTCTAAAAAGTCATCTTGCACACCGGGCAGATGTCTTGTGGGCCAGTGCTTGATAGGGTCTTATACTTAGCTATACATCTGCTCCACCAACAAATCAGGTACTGCAGTGTGCAGCCTCTGGCCATAGAGTTCCAGGCCTGGACTGTGAAAAATTCAGAAGAATGCTGTCCGTATCAAATATCTCTCAGATGAAATCGCCATAAAACCTATTTAAACCAACAAAAAAATAAACTTTGGCCTATGGTTCTAGTATGTCTGTTGTATTAAACAAATTGCATTGTTATTAGTTACTTTTAATTTCCACTTTATATTCTTATTTAGAAGGTTACTTATGGAAAGTAGGCAAGGGCCAAAATATAAAACAGGAGCAGAAATGTAACACCCTTATCTACTACTTTAATCATTTTCCATGTCTAGTCTTCTCAACCTAATCTATGACTATTGCCTTCCCTCTCCTCTATCGTCCTTTCCATATTATGAAGTCAGTTAGGTCCTTTCCTTAGTTTCTTCCTATCAAATTATTATGGCCTAACTTTTCTTAATCTATTCCTGCAAGACATCTGTATTGACAAGACAAAGCATGTTTAACCCAGATGCAGACTTTGTCTGGTTATAATATACCTTGCTTAGCTATCCCACTGTGTTCAGTAAAATGAAATGAAAGGGGAAATTTGTGTTATTTAGATTCATTATAGAAGAGACAACAGTTCACACAGGGCTTTTTAACCAATTTTCCTAATTGTTTCATAAGATGAACCATAGGAGAACAGATCATCTGTCTTTCACAATATGTTCATAAAAGCCACCTACACAACAATGCTCCACTTATTTGTTTTTAGATATTTATCAGTAATTTGCAATTCAAAGCAAACTGCCTGGGTAGAAGAACAACAAATGTGTTACTTTTTCAAATTAAAAACCTATATTATGTTTGAGCTTTATATGTGCAGTAACATAAACAGACACACAAACAAACTGTATTGTATGTTCTGTTATTTATTGTGTTGTTTATCTAATTTATGCACCATTAGAAACTATATTAACAGCTACCAGCAGAGGGCAGTATAAGCACAGGTTTATGCCTCCTACCAACCATCATGCAGGAGGATACATAAAATAATCCAGTTTACTGTAGTGTGTTTTGATTGCATCAATCACTGTCACATAGTGGTATTTTGCTTCTTTGATGTAAGGTGTTGCAAGCAATCAAGTGTTTTTTAGGAATCAGGCAAGCTGAGAATAAAGACAGAGAAGATAAAGTGGCGAGATCAGAATCTGCTAAAACACTGATTTACTAATTGCAGCCTCTCAGACTCCTAATCACAAATGTGTTTATTAATCCTCCTTTTGTCTGGAGGGCTGAATGCTAAGCGGAAGCGGTGTCATTTTTTGTTATTTTAGGCACCTTAAATAAATAAATGAAGTTAAAGATTTAAAACCAATTTTGTCTGAATGGAAAGAACTAGATAATTTTTTTTTCCCATTTAATTGTTTCAAACTGTTTCAAAATCAATTATAACCAATGAATGTTATTTATGACATCCTAGGTTAACGAGAAATTATTAATAAATAAATCTGCCTGAATTTTAAATAAAATTTCCAAACTGAATGTAAATATGTATATTTACATTATAATGTCTGACAAGGTGTCATTGTGTATAAAATAATGCATTAGCTATGGCTAGACTTTATACATTTTGTCTATAAACTTAAATTGATAATATTTTGTAATGTATAATACACTAAATGTATGTGTCACTAAATACTCATTGTTCGCTGTGGATAATTAGTTAATTTATTGCACACTTTTTAAATATCTAAGTGTAGTACTTATTAAAGCAAAAATTTGGCTTGCTTCTGGGTCATCACCTGTGTTTTTCTGTGCTTTTTAACAGAATGTGCATAAGCCTTTAGCATTAAAGATTGTTTCCAGGTGTGAAGTTCATCTGCAAATAGGAGAAAATACTAAATATTTTTGTACTATTACTTAAGCGAAAAGTGGGAAAAGTGTTGTACATACAGAATTTTGACCGTGACAAATATGCAAAATGAAGGTTTCCCTTTAAAATATACCCCAGAGATTTGTTTTCAGTTTATTTCTACAGATGTAGTCATTTTTACAGAATGAAGCAAAAAAAACTCAGTGTGTTGAGCTGAATTTTATAATCAATACCTCTCTTAGGTTATGATTACATTAGGGCCCTGCAAGTCTATAAGTGTGGGTGGAATCAAAATCAGTGAAGATCAATTTAAATACCATTTAACCCAAAATCAAATGAGTAAATTATACCAACATACTGAAAAATCAATGCCCATATAAAATCATCCACGCCTTTGTTTCCCCTAGAGCTCCTTCCAATACTTTAAATGACCATTTAGATTCTACTAACCATACCACAGATCCCCCCCAAGTAATACCACCCTTTTCCCAAGCCCCCCTCTCCATTACTAGAAAAAAAATCAATGCCCATAACTTCAATTGACACTGAAATTAATTGTCATGCCCTTCGCCCCCTGATCCAATACATCTAGAATCTCATAGATACCTGCAGGGGTACAGTCACAGCAACATTTATTGAGTGAGGTGTAGCATGCTCTTCAGGAGACACCAAAAGAGGCCATACTCGCTCTAATGGCCCTGAAGTCAAATAGCTGGCTGTTCTTTTCTGTAAATTGTAAGGTTTAACCCCTTAAGGACAATGGGCGGTCCCTAAACCCATTGAAAACAATGCGTTTTGAGCTCGTACATGTATGGGCTTTGTCATTAAGGGGTTAAAGTGTGATTTGGAAAACAAAAGTTTTAAAGTGCCCTTAATTATGTGTTTCTTCTCTACTCGGCACAATGCTTGTTTTTCATACAAAATATATATACCGTATATATTTTACTAATATTATTACTTTATGGTGAATCAGGTGCTCTATACTATGGTATTTGAATTCAATGTCTGAAATCCTTTACACCTTTTCATTAATTTCCAGTTCTCCTGGAGTCAAACATGTTTAGCGTTCTTTATGTAGATGATACAAACCTTTTGACTAAATATTTAGTCAACTTTCATTTTTAGACCTATGAACAGGTAGCACCATACTTTACTTATTCTGTTGTTATTCATCCACATTTACCCTAGCATTCATACTACTTGCATTGTTATTGAGATGCCATGGTTACGGCATAGCATATATTGTTAAGTGAGACGTGGAGATGTTTACCACTAGGGAATAATATCTAAGCAAAACAGATATAGTAAGCGCTTCAATTCAATATCTGTTATTTACAGTACTATCATATAGATACATTATTTGAGGACGACTCCAGGAAAACTCTAGGTAATGATGTGAGATCAAGTTGCACGAAAATTCATCTTGATACTTCAATGAAGCCACCATCTTTTCAAAATTGTTGGTTCATTGTAACCAAGTACACAGAGAATTTACATGAATATACATTTTGACTTTGAGTTGATGTTGGTATCATCATATCCACATTCATTGGAACACTGACAAATTGCTCCTTCTCTTCTCATCAGCAGAAGGTCTCCAGATAGGAGAATGGGTAGAGAGTGAGTAAAGACATTATTTGACCATATACTCCAGTGGCTCATAGTTGTCAACAGTTTTGACATGTGTTAATGTGGCCCAGTTTCTCCAACAGCGCATAACTTTGCCCATCTCCTGAAAAGGTTAGGAATGTTCGAGTGACAATGGTAGAGTGTTACGTTGTGATACATAAGTGTAATATGGGTAAATCGTTGATGATTCTTAGGGAAAACTAGAAAGTGACTGATAGGTAGAGGTGGCTTTAGGTTTTTACGGGCCCTTAATTAAAAGATCTATCAGCTTGATCTGTAATGCACAACTACTCATAAACTAAGGATGACCTGAAATGTGTTTTTAGGAAAAATACGTTACAATGATTTATCGTCTAGCCAGTCATTAGGCCAATAAGGGCCCTAAGCAGCTGCCTAGCCTGCTGTTACTGTCACCTTTGCTGACAGGCCTCTTTGTAGCAAGACTGGAAGTTTCAACAAAGTAAATAGGACGTGGTTAGTGATGTTTTTTTGTAAACGAGGACCAAGGTATAGGAGCCAAATAAACTGCATGGCATTGTGCAACCTGTGAGAGCACTGACACTTAACACCACGTTTACCGAATGCTTTAGAATCATTGATATCACAAACTGAATTATTTGTTTGCTAGGAAAATGGGAGAACAAAAGGTTTTGTTGGTAACTACCTATTGGTGTTTAAATAAAGTATATTAATATCATATATATGTATATATATATACATATATATACACACATATGCATACATTGGTTGATCAACCAATCAATCAATCAACCATAACAATGGGATAAAATACCTTTACCAACCCTGATCTAAAATAAGATAAGACAATCTACTTTGATAGAATTAGTTTAGTAAAAAATAATCTGTTTAATTTAAATTTAGGGTATCTATCAGGTAAATATAGATCTCCTGTACCAATATTGTATTGTGGGCATGTATCAAAATTAATCCATTTTAGCTGTAAATATATCACGGATATGCAAGGGTTTACCTACATCCATACAAAGGGCTCCATAAGATTATATGCTAATGATATTATTAGCAAAGTAC
Source organism: Spea multiplicata (assembly GCA_009364415.1). NCBI lineage: Eukaryota > Metazoa > Chordata > Amphibia > Anura > Pelobatidae > Spea > Spea multiplicata. The sequence goes on along the minus strand of VKOC01019094.1, from coordinate 72,659 downwards.
CTGTGTTCATTCTAAATGAGTCGAATAAGTTCAAAGGAACTCTAAAGATATTATAGAAATAAGAAGGAATTTAGAAATGAGCACCATAAATATTATACATTCAATGGCTCGAAAAAGTATAGTTACCTTATTATTTATTTTTTTTTACAATTGTTGACATTTGTGTATAGTAGTTTATTTTTATGGCACATTGTTTACACTATATATATATATATATATATATATATTACCACATTTTGTCTTGAAACCTAAAGCACAGCATATATTATTATATCACCACAGTAATTTTCTGTCAAAAGGGGAATAATGATATCTGTGAAAAGTAATAAAATAATCAGTTAGCCCATCAGTAAACACTAATTACATAATCATTGGCTCTTTTAATGTCCATTGTCACAAACAACTGTTGGATAATCCCAGATAGAAATAAAACACTTTAGATTTTAAATTGAGATTTATTTTTTAACCACTAATATAAAGTGCTGCCAAATGCTGAGAACATTTTTACTTATAATAAACATTTAAACTGTAAAATGTATAAATTTAACATTCATTCATTCATTACATGAATAATACATGAATAATATGAATTTCAACTGTGCAGCATGTATAAATGCATGCATGCATGTATAAATGCATGCATGCATGTATAAGGGAACCTGAACGTATAGTTTCATATTTGATCTATCTATCCATATGTCCATCTAAATGCTGACTTGATAAACAGAATAAAATCCCCAAAACAAGAATATTATGGGGCCCTAGTATTTTCAAAATTACTTTAAAATTATGTACTTATATTTTAGTTACATAAATGTAACGTAATCTTGAAAAACCATAGCATTAGTGCAAAACAATTTGATTACAAATTATGTATATTATATATACAGGTTTCATTAAAAAAAAATCCAGTCGGGGGCATATTGGCATGAGGTCACAAAATATATAGCCTACCTAACAAATACTGATGTAAAGATCCTTTATAACATAAATAATAGAAATGACATTTTAAACATGAATGAAGAAAACAACTTGGAAATGTATAGCAATACTTTAGGTAATAGTTCAGCTTCTTAAACAAACTGTGATGTTCTATTAAAAAAATACAACTGACCTTGAATATATTTAGAATGTTTACATAAAATACAACTTTTACAGTTTGAGTCACATTCCTTGTAGCCACATCACCCGCACATGCTCAGATGTAGATTTCAGATCAGCAGAGATGTGATCTCCTGTAAACTATACCCAATTACCTTCAAAATGCCATACACTACAACTCCAATCATTCACAGCCAGCTAAATGTTGATGAGCACGGTGGGAGGTTTTTTTTTTTAATAAAAAAAACTTTTTAGCTGTTTCTTGGTAAAGGTTACAAAATACACCATGTTCAGCTGTTTGAGTTAATCTAAATGCTCTAGGATTAACACCCCCAGGACTGTCAGGGATTCTCTGTTTCAGTGTTTCATTGAATCCACAATGTTTTTTTAATTGTATTAGGTAATCTTAAACATAAGCATGAAGAAATCACACTTTAGGATATCCTTTCTCCAGTAAAGGTAAGTTAAATCCCCCAAAACCCAAGTAAGCTCAGAAATCCTTCTAGATAGGTTTGAGGCTTTTAATATGTTTGAAATAAGTGTTTATTCAAACCAACTGACCCAATACAACTTACACAGGACTGAGATGCCTACTTTCATGAGTTATGCCGATTACTAAAACAAGAATCTGGTAAAAAATGGAGCAATCAGAGGCAACAGCCCCTTGGTTGCTATGGCGACTGCACCACTTTTATCAGTTTTTGCGCCAAACTTCTTTTAGGGTGCCCCCTAAATAAAGAGATTTCGTTTAACACTGATAACAGCCCATGGGCACCATAAACACACAGAAAAGCTTATCAACACGGATTATAAGCACAAACTGGATAAAACATGCAACGTCGTGTATTTTACTTGTAGGGTGGCTGGGCTTTTTTTTTCTTATGCTGATTCCCTGCTCCTGTTAACAGATTGAATCTAATTAGGTTCTGAGATGCAAGTCTTCTTAATAAGCACATGGGCTTCAGCACTTCCCTCTGATTGTTGAAATCCTTTTGGTTTTCCGCTGAATTGCACACATCACTTAGGTGCTAATTCATCTTTAATTACTGCGTGGAAATCCTCTACAAGTGCTCTCCAAAATGCCTAGACCCAAGTAAGTGGAATTAATGTTTGACACTTTGCAGTTTTTTTGTTTGGGGGGGGGAAAGTGGGGATAGTCTTCATTAAAGGCACTGAATGTGTTTAACAAGGAAGCTCGATTGACTGCATTGTGTACTTAGGCAGCACTGGATGTGTTAAACAACAGGGAGGCTTCATTGACTGTTTTATGTGCTATTGGAGCATTGAATGTGTTAAATAACAGGGAAGTCCCATTGACTGCGGGATGTGTTTATGTTGAGTGGTTTATGTAAATAGACGCTTGTAATTATATCATCATAGGATGATCCAGCCCCCCGGGTTCTACCCCTATGTCCAATAAGAAGAGACTGAGGCTGACACCTGCCTATATTACAGTGCGAGAGCCCTAAGTCCAGCACACTCATCCTTACCACAAACAAATATTAAGTCAGTGGAAGAAAGGAGGAGAAGAAGAAGAAAAAGGGTGGTGGAGAAAGGGAGCCGAACATAATCCTATCCAAAAGTACCTAGCTATGACTTCAAGTAAAATTGAGATGCCTGGAGAAGTTAAGACAGATCCTGCTGCCCTGATGGCATCTTTACATCTCTTGCCTTCACCCACGACAAACCTTGAGGTGAAGCACACTAAGGTAAGTGGGTGAACCTCCATTCCCATGCAACGCAGTCCTGCATTCATTCACTGATCTCTCCAAAAAGGAGAAGATCACGCGGTACTTTTATCCCATGCATGCACATATACAAGGGCTAAATGTAGAAGGATTCATGATTCTTATGCTTCGTGCTGTATATTCTATCCAGGCTGTAGTTTCTATACCCCACCCGCTGGAAATTCCTTTTTTTGTCGCCAGTTTTTATACCTAGTTTTTTTTTTTTGTTTTGTTTTATTTTTAATCTGAGATAGATCCATAATGAACGACCGATTTAGTAACGATCACGAACTGTTTTTTCGGTTAGTTATTCTAAATGGGCAAATGTTACTTTTTAACAAAAAAATGTATATATGAGCATTAGTTAGTTTCTAATGTTTTAAAACACTCATCGATTTAATTGTAAAACAATACAACCATGTATTCGAAATACTAACTGGATTCCTATTGTCTTGATGCTTTGTAATCTAGAGAATTGATGTAAACCTCTAATAATCACAATTGAGATGCAAAGATATGACTATTTTATCTGTATAATTCTAAGAGCACAATATATAACAATTCAAAGTAGCCTTAATCTGATGTACATAGTTCTGCACGAATTCTAGGATCGGAATAGTCGTATTTTTAAAAGTTTGAGAGCTGTTCCTTGCGGTTGCGCTAAAGTGTTAATATCTTGTCTAATCACACTTAAGTGCAACACTAGATTTATTTTAAAGTAGTTCTTATTTAATAATCCTCCTGTATTAAATAAAAACGTTAAAACTTAGCCCAAGGTTTAGACATAATAAATAATATATACAATTAAAATTGCAATGCCAGCCTTACGGATATGTAGATTTTTTTTATTTATTTTTTTAAACACTTAATAGCCTTCCCAATTAAATTCCTAATTTACCTGGAACGCAGCTTTCAAACTCAAACACTACTTCCACAATACTTATCTTCCAGGCTGTATGGATCAATTGTTTTTACCTATACAATTTCCTGAAGTTAATAGTCTTCACGCTTAATTACTTGGTTTACAGATTAATGTGTGTGTGTGTTATATATATACTGATTAAAACTTATCCATAGGTGGATCTGGGACTTTTTTTTCTTTCTATAAAAAAACGTATTCTTGCATATTTTGTATTTTTTTTTTTTTGGTCTAACAAACCATTATTTGGTGACATTTCCGTTGTTAATAGATAATCTCCATGGTTTCAATTCGTAAACATTTGTGTGGTTGGGTGAAGGGAATTGTTTAAGAGAAAACTCTGGATCTATGCACATGTTAGTGAATAGTTATTTGCAAGAGGGTAAATGATAAACGAACTAAACCAGAGTTGATTGCAGTGCCACTCACACCCTCCCGACACGGAAATGGTTAACTTCAGCGGGATAACCTATTGCCTGCAATGTTAGCCCCATGATTTTCATTACTCAAGTCAAAGGTCTCAAGAAGCTAAATTCACTAATCTGTTTATTTTTCATTTATTTATTTTTTAACCTCAGCAGACTTAACCAAGTTATCAGAAATGTTAATATACCATGTCAATGCCATAAGCTATTATATATAATATAGTGTATTAGATGACTCTGAAAGGCATTATTTAATCAGAATTATTGTAATTTTAAATTGTACAAATTATTAGCCATACATTCCACTGCCAGGACATTTCTGAATGTCTGTGATTAGTCAGTGTCTCTAAAGTGTTCTCAATCTGTGTGTTTCTCACAAAAGGATCTGTCTCCAGGAAAGCGTTCTAACTGTTTTAGTAGCCTTTTAAGATTCCTCTTAAATCCTGCATATTTATGCAGATTTATTTTTTTTCCCCTGGATACAGTCAAGTAGTTATAGGTCAGCATTAAAGGAAGACTTAAATATATGTGCATGCACTGTATACATTTTATATATAGTATGCGTATAATATTTACCTTTTTATATACACAAATAATCCATGAGAACAGAGTTCAATTCAGGTTTCATTGAACATCTCATGGACATCTCAGCTCATGGGTGACCTATTTCAATGTTTTTGTACCTGGTGTAATGAAATTATTAAGGATGTATTTTTAAGTAAATATACCATTATTTACATAGCCCCAACCTTGGTAATATAAAACACAAGTCCCCATTGAGAAATAACATGTGTGTCCATTAGGGAGCGTAAAAGTAGTGAACATATGACAATGCTGTTTGACTCTAGCTGGGCCCCTAGATAATTTGCTTATTGATTAATATATTAGCAACACATAACTGTTCCAGGTAGCTGTTAAGGTTTGCATTAAATTAACCTTTACAATAGATTTTTATTAGTAGGCTCTTAAAGTTATGAGGCTTCAGGGGGGCCTTGTAATTAATACAGCTATTTGCGCTTCTATGTGTGGACAGGCATTTCTAACATCTGGGTGAAAAATGTCCCAGATTAAAGCTACAATGGTGGGTCTAACTCTTCCCTAATTAGGTGTCATTGTGTTTCCAGCAATGAGCATAAATACTGTCATTGAAACAGCAGGGAGTCTAGTGTGGTTTGTGGGTTATAAACCCCCTGCCTTAGCATAATAGGGATGTAAGAATTCCTATGTTAACATGCATAAGGATAGTGTAGAGAGAGAGTCCTTTTCTGGCTGACTTCAAATGGAGCCGGTCTTTTAAGAAAGTACAGGAAAATGTTCTACCAAAATGCCTATCCTCTTGGAACATCCTTGTGTTAATATTTAATGCAGATCTGTTGCATACAATGAACCGTATATACATTTTCTAATGTGTCCATTGTATACTGAAAGGTGAGTAAAATTGTTGAAAATCCCTTTTTTGGCTTACAGCTGAAATCTTTCTAGAACTAAAAAATAAATAAATAAAGCATAATGCCATGCAACTTCATAGGTTCATCCAGAATTTAGGATGTGGGACTTAGCTGGCCCAATAATAAGTCCATTAACTGTATTAACATTTTACATTGCTGTAACACTCAAGCAAGAAATGGTTAGTCTCCTGTCTTTATGAATCTAGGTTAAACCAAAAAAAAAAAGCCAAGCTATAAACTTTAATTATAACCTGTTAAGTACTACTGCCTCTTGAGTGAAATTTAATATACCTCCTTCGTTCTTCCTGACGTATTGCTTTCCCTTTCAGCATACGTTGCGCATCAGGTGCATAGCTAGTTTAATTAAAGCTAAAATAGGCCTGATATTAAGATTTCAACAAACTATAGCCCAACTCTTTACAGCACAAAATATATCTGAAATACAGCCAAATTGTAACTTTGTGTACAGCGTGTTGCAATGTTATTGATGTTGGTTGTATTTAATGTCTGTTCCACTACAAAAAACTCCTTAAACTAGAATTTCTTTTGGTTGGTATTCTATAAACTGATATTTTACCCATCTACTGCATTTATATGTAGGAATTGTTGTTATAATTAGTGTAATCACATTTTGCATTGTGAGCGGGGTTTAAAGGTAGCATTAGAAACACTGTTCCTAGCCTTGGTGTATGTTCCAGCCAATCACCCAGGGTTTCCTCTTTAATATGTATAGAAAAGTCAATAAATAATAATTAAAAAATGTTTTTTACTTGCCTGGAAATCACTTTTGTGACGCCAATGTTTTCATACAGTAAAGAAACCATCAATGTGTACGGGAGGGAAGTTTAATTTTAAAGGAGGATAAATGTTAGAACAAGAAATCATAATAATAAAAAAAACGAACAAAAAAAAACACTTGAGTGTCGCAGACTTACAAATAATGTAAAGTCTGTCTTTACTGGGTTATAGACTGCTATTAAAGATCTAATGTTGAGCAACATAATTAAGTAGCTGAAACTCGTGTGTCTATTCTGTTGTAACTCTGAACAATATATATATATATATATATTTTTTTTTTTATTCATTTGTGGGAGTGAAAACAGAGCAGTAACTCATGTGAAAGTAGGTGGAATCAGATTCCACTTCCTGAAATATGTCTGATGGCTGACAAGGGTTTTATTCCCAAGATGGCTTCCACAAGGCCCAAGCTCCTTCTGATTTGCAAAAGACGGCCATTTTTTTCCCTAATCGACTCTATTCTGTGGTAGTTGAATTTCATGGAGAGTGCAGTGTGTGCTGAGAGCCACTTCTAAATGCAACTAGGAACCTGCAGTGAAAGTGGCAGCCGTAATCTCAGTTTATGTTTCATAGACTTAATATTATAATTGACGTAGTATTCTACGTCTAATACGCTGTGCTAAAGTCATGCTGCAGCAGCAGGAATTATTTGTCATAAATCGCATGCTTAGCACAAAACAAAGCGGTAATAGTACAATATCTAACATAACAATCTGCGATTATTTTTCATCAGAAATCCACATTTGAAACTTAACTATCATTCATTTAAGCACTGAGTTGATTAACACGAGTGCACACATTTTTAATGTAAATATCTATTCTAATATTTTATTATAAAAAAATACAAGTATGTTTGACTTTTTTTTTGTTTTGTTATAGTGGAGGCAACCATACGAAAGGATAACATTGACAGAGGAAACTATAGCTAGTAAATAACAGTTGAAAATTTCCCATTCATTTGGTGTTGATCCAAAATAATTTTTCCTTTGGGATGCCATTATTGCTCAGATGTTAAAATCTCCTTCCTGTGCTTACAAGAAAGTCTAAAAACATTTTGTATTTTGTCCATCCCACCGGAGTTTAGCCTTGTCTGTTTGCACACTCAGTCATTTGGGTCTATGCAGCTGGGGAGGATGCAGATAAATTATGACATCACAATCCTATATCAAATTAAGAATGTAAATCAACATCATTGTTTCAATAGCACATCGTTTTACGACTGCATTAGTAGAGGAAATGAGATATTACATTGCCACCAGCTGCTGATGTGGTTTTAAATTAATTCTGTGATCCCACTTGTGCCCTGTTGCTGCTTTAATTATGGGATACTAAAGTAATGCATATACCAGTTACACTTAAGCCCTTAAGGACCACTAAAGTTTTATATCGTAATGGGAATTCAAACCATAAACAATGTGTAATTTTTTTTTTTCTTTGCATCAGGAGCCTTCGTAGCTGCTGATTGGTGCAGAAATAAATAACCATTTTGGCCTATGTATTCTGCTTATTTATTTCCTGCAGTAAAGATATCTTAAACCAGTATTTGGTTTTGACTTAGACATATGCTTATCCTGATTCTTTCTCCTGCATGCTTAAATTCTCTCACTGTATATGTCTCTACCAATTCTGCTGGGAGGCTATTCCACCTATAGGCGCTTTAGAGCATATATTTTTACCGTAAAGCGATGCTATCGACATTATGCACACACATATGTTTCTCGGTGTTTTTTGTTTTTAAAATATATATTATATACAAACATGTGACCCTAGTGTCTTTTTTTTTTTTTAATTTTTTTAAAAAAAATATGTAAACCTAACACGGAATTGGCCTGCATAACATTAGGACTGATTTATGATCACAAGTCGGCCTTAATTAACATTGTATCCACGAGCATTACAATTGTGGGTGACTTTTGGTATTGAGTGTGAACAATAGACTCTCTTGGTACTCTGGTATGATTTACATGGAAACGAGCTCTGCTTTTCAAAGGGGGTCTCCTTTTCTTTGTCAAGCTGCGGTCAACCCTGGTTTATATATACTCTTTAGATAGGATCATTTCATGTCACACCGTCATTCTGATTTACAATCTGCCCTTAGAACAGTCACTATAAATTAAAAAGTGTGTGTGTGTAGGGGAGGGGGGCATTTTAAGCTTTACCAAGATTCCCTGTAGGTCCCCCCCCCCCCAATGTGTCATCACTTGTCCACTACATGGCATTTTTATGAAGTGACCATAATGAAAGTCAGATTAAATGTGCAGGGTATATACATTTAATCAACAACCGCAAGAGTCTGTATAGCTAGAGGAGTTCTAAAAAGCCCCCAGTGAATGCAAATTTATTGCAAAAGTATCTGGGCTTGGTGGTATGGTTGTCTGCTGCCTGGTACTACCTGACACAGAACACTTAAGACTTTCAAAAGTGAGTTATTTAAGTGTAAGGTTTTTGCTTGTAAACCTGGCAGCTGGTAGTTTTCAAGACTTGAAACCGTTCCAGACCATTAGATGAGGCACTTTACACACACGCTGTAGTAAATGGTACAGGTTTTATAGCCAATTTAAACCTGATCGACTTGTGTTAATAAGAGCAAAATGGTAATTTCTTCTGTTTAGACTAAAACAAAGGGGTAAAAGTAACAGTTTGTTACTTGCATGTAATAGAAACGGCTACTGAATGATTTGGTGGATGACATTTAGCCCATCTCGTCTGTCCTTATTTGTATGGGTTTTTTTAAACAAACTTATTTGGTCCTTGGCTTTGTCTTATATCATAAGTCTTATGGCTGTCCCATGCATATTTAAATTTCCTCACTGTATTATTCTCTTCCGCTTATGTTGGACGAGAGTTCCATTTATGTAGACCCTCTCACTGAAGTATTACAAACTCAAACTCGCCAGTGCTCGCATGTCATAATGCATAGTTCTGTTTTTGGATTTATAGTGCCTTCAAATTTTTCTTTTCTCAGGTTATTTTAAAGTTAAAACATCTTTCTATTTTTTTTATGTTGCTACATAAAAAAAAAATGATGTGGAAGAGCAGTTTGACTAACTTTCTCATTTTACTTTTCATTATTTTATTTGTAAGTATGGAATGGGTTATGTCTTTGTGTTCTAAGATCAGTTGATAAACTGGTTTTATTTCCTCAATACTAGATTTTTATCAACAATGAGTGGCAGACTTCAGAGAGTGGGAAGGTATTTCCAGTCTACAATCCAGCAACGGGAGAGCAAATTTGTGAAGTACAAGAAGCAGAGAAGGTATGTACTATTTAAACTGTATTCATTCCTACTGTACCCCAATTACAATGTCTGTATGACTACTGTACTTATTGTATGGTGTCACTTATTCCAGCTCCCCTTTCATAAAGTACAAAGTAAATCTGTTGGCGCTCAATAAATAAAATATACATAGAAGTACCTTATTGTAGGGTATACTACTTGTTCTCAAGATGACATCTTATTTAAATATACAAAGGTGTGGTTTTTTTAAACCGTAATACCATAAACGGATGTATAGATACTCAGTTTCTTCTTTCAATAGGCTGACGTGGACAAAGCTGTAAGGGCTGCCCGCTTGGCGTTCTCGCTTGGGTCAGTGTGGAGGAGAATGGACGCATCAGAACGGGGAAGGCTCTTGGATAAGTTAGCTGACCTAGTGGAGCGAGACAGAGCTGTCCTTGCAGTAAGTGGCTGAGACCATACTCCATCCATACCTCGGTGTACTCACAAAGATGATACTGGGTGTATTTGTAACAATACTGCCTATTTCGTTCTCTATTTTGGTTTGATACTTCACCCAAAGAAGTGAAATACTAAAATTCTTAAAATAGTCTAATTCAACAAATCGAGCAATATGGGTCTGTGTGCTACAATTAACTACAATCAGCCATGTTGTCAGATGTGGTACTATCATATATACAGACTCCCATCACACCATACAGATGGTGTGCCCATCACAGGACGGTCGAGGGAGACCTTTAAAAGTCTGATATGACGCTACAGAATTCAGTATGTTTAATTCTCTGTCTGTATCTAAATATACTTTTTTGGTCATTTTAGGGAAAAATCTCTAGTCAAACTTCAGTACATAGCAAGCTGACATTTGCGCATCTACATTTAATTAATCGCCTGAGCTGTTGCAAAGTTAAAGGTTTATACTATAATGGCTGTTCTGTTTTCTCTGGATTTATCACACATAGCAGTTGTTATAGTAACAACCTGGTGACGTTGCAGGAATTTTTTTTTTTATCCCGTTATTAAATCTCTGATGTTTTTACTAAAGTACGTGGTGCCCATAATAATTTGCAGATGTTGCGTTCTGTTTTAAGATGTTCAGTGAAGCATGAATGGCAGAACAAAACGTGTCTGGTTAATTTCTGCAGCGTGCTCAGAAGATCTATCTATTGCTCAATTTTATGGACCCAAAATGTTCTACATATTAATATAGGTGTTTTGTGCTATGTTCAGATTGCAATCTGCTATTGTGCCAGACACTTTGCAGCATGAAATATGGTTCCCTTCTCTCCTGGTTCTAAAAGTTTTTAGTGCCTGGAGACCATTTGAGAAATATGTTCGACCACCTACCTACTCTAACAAACTTAATGCATAGAGACAATAATGGCTTAAATTGAATAAAAATCCAGCAATTGTGCCTCGGTAACTTTTTCCTCCTGTTCCTACTTTCTTTTCTCTATAGACGCACATGCACTCTTGTGCTTTGAAAGGTCGTGGAAACCTCTAGTGGTCTGTAAGCCATTGTTTGAGGGCAATGTCTTTATGCTATTAAGGTTGATTCTGTAATACCTAGATTTGTAGCTTTCATAGTAAGATTATAGTCTACAGAAGACAGCAGGACATTGTTGGAGAGACTGTGTTTTACCAGACTTTAATTTGTTGATTGTAAGCTCGTTTGAGCGGGCCCTTCCTTGCGTCTAGTTTCTGTACGTTGAATTGTTTTATGTTATGCTTGCTACGTCCTGTTTACCCGTTGTAAAGCACTGCTGTGTATGATTCTCTATAAGCTTATGATACCACTAGGTGGTCCCTACTGCCGCGTCATCATGAGAAAAAGTTGGTGTTATGTATGATCTTTATTTTTAATTTCTGATGTTTTGCACTTTACATTGCAGACTCTTGAATCCCTGAACAGTGGCAAACCGTTTTTGCAAACTTTTTACGTGGATCTCCAAGGAGTTATAAAAACGTTTCGGTATTATGCTGGCTATGCCGACAAGATACATGGAATGACTATCCCAGCTGGTATGTGGAGTTTTTTTTCTTTTAACAAACTTGTCACCATTCACTGCCCATACTGGAATGCCCCCCAGAATGCTCTGTGGGTTTTGTATTACTATAATTTCACACCAAAGCTCATGTACTTGCTCACAATGCATTGTCCTTAATGGGTTTAAGGACAACCCATTGTCTTTAATGGGTTAAGAATTATTATTTATTGAGCCTTTTAAAAAAAAAAAAAAAAAAAAAAAAAAAAAAAAAAAAAAAAAAAAAGATAAAAAATGTAACAGTGTAATTTGTATATTTTTAATAATGCTGTGTATCCTAGGATACAGGCTTCAGGCACTGGATACAAGATGTCCTGGAACTGAGGCACTGCACAGTTTTCATATTCTGTTGGTGGTCTGCATAGGATTAAAACCAACCAAAACATGTGTGGAAGGACTAGAGTGACTGAATTTTCCTGTATAAAGTGGCATTGGGAAACCATTCTTGTAATATTTTGCTACTACTCTTCACATCATTTTTTAGCGAGTATAGGACGTTCTGAACCTTTTACACATTCTAAATATTCAGCTGAATACATAAAGTGTTAGTAAATGTCCCTTTGTAAATTATGCATATTCCATGTATAAAATGCAACTATTATACTAATCATGCATTGGTGATGAAACTAATTTATTAAATGTATAGTGTGTGACACTTTTATCTAAAGCAATATATCCTTAAAACATCTGATCTAGATAAAATAAAAAATGTACCTGTTCTTTTATTTAGATGGGGATTATCTCACATTTACAAGGCATGAACCCATTGGAGTATGTGGTCAGATCATTCCTGTAAGTAATTCAATGGATTTTTTTTTATATTCACTGCTTATTAATGTATAAAGTATGTTTAGTTTTTTTTTGTTTGTTTGTTTTTGCAGCGTTGAAAAGCTTTTATATTGTTTTTTTTTATTGTTGTAAAGTTCAACTGATCTCTGGGTCACCTAAGGTGTGTGGAGCGGTATTATTTATAAGGGTATCATGTTCCAAGTATAAAGGGTCTTCCAGTCTCTTAACTTATGTGGTGATCCCTTTAGGTTGTAATCGGAATTCTTGCGTATCCTCAAAGCAATTTTTCTATGACAATATTCAGAATTCTGAATAGAGGTGCACATCCCCCATTTAAATGGTGCAGGGAATGGACATTTAAGTACTGAAATAACTTATTAAACCTGTTGCCATTATGTATACTAGAACGTGCCCAGGTTCTCACAGGGCAGAAATCGAAACTTATTATAGTTATCTAATCACTAGGCAAGTTTGTTGTTTGCATGCCAACATCGATGCACTGCTGACATTTTATGAGCCTGGATGTGTCAAGATCTTAGAAAATCAATTTAGTCCACAATAAAACACAGTTGAATGATTACAAATCCACAGTGACTTCAGTATTAATGCTATTTCAGATGGCAATTGGTGTTTTATGACTTGATGTGACACACACTACTACTTTATCTGTTAAACCGTCTCTATTAAGATTAGAGGTTTACCAAAGCCAATTAAGGTTTATGAAGGCATGTGAGTAAGCACCATCTAAAGTGTGAATGCGTTTAGCTTTGTGCTTTTCTCTCCCACTGATCATACGGGTATACCGGCGGTTTATATTTATTCTTGGAGTGTGAAGCCGGCATATTTACGTAATAGGGGTGAAAGCTGTGGGTCTTCGGCACTCAATCCCCGGGAGGAACCGTGGGTGTGCGGTTACCGGTGGGGTGTACCGGAGGATTGTTGGCCTGCAAGCCAGTTGAGATTGTTGATCTATAATAAAAACTAGCTCATATGAGCACAAACTTGTTGGAACGTTAAGCCAGTGGAACGTTAAACCTAATCCGTTTTTGTTTTTTTCACACACCCATGGAAAATTCTTGTGGATGGCTGCAATATCAAAAGGAGTCTGAAACTCTGACTTTATAAGCTACTATTTCATTAAGAACGGGTTCCCCCTTGATTTACAATAGCAGTCGAAAATGGGGAAGCATCTGGATGCAGCGTCCACTCAATAACATACTTTAACCAGGCAAGTCTATGACTTGCATATTGCCTTAGTTTTTCTTTGTATATTGAATGGTAAGATATATAACCTTTTGGGTCTTGGCAGGTCCACTTGAGAAGGCTTTTGGTTGGCTTCTTGTACCTTTTGAATAATGTAGCATCTTGGGACATGTGTCACGTGCAATGGCTTTCTCTTTCTCGAAAATGTGTTGCTTTACTTATTGTAACATTGTATTAACTTTCTATTTAAAATATGTACATGGGATGCTTTACTTTTATAGTTGTCATGTAATGGTTGTTTGGTTTCTTTCCAATAAGCTTAACAATCAATATTTATATAAAGTCCTTCCATGTTTCCCTACCCTAAAACAATGTCTCTTTAGTCAGTGGTAGAACCGGCAAAAAAAAGTATATCAGAAAGCCGCTTGCTGGCTAATAGAACATATTTTATTCTCTCTGACGGTTATAATGGTTGTGCAGTGGGTAAATTAGCTGTTTTGTAAAAGGAAGATTTGTGTATTTTTCCAGTACTGACTGGGGGTGAGGGGTGGAGCAGATGTTTACAAAAATAAAAGGGAACCAGATCTGTATCTGCAAAAACCGCTTGTAATTTGAGTTTCCTATTTTTTTTTATTTTTTTTTTTATGGGGGCAGCATCCGTTTATGGGTTTCACATCAGACAACTATCCAGTAACTAAGGATGCAGAGAGTTGCACTACAGAGATAATGTTACCTGACATTCCTTAAACCTAAAATGGGAAATTTAATTTGCCAAAAGTTGCATTTAAGGTCTGTTTTTGTTAAAGCAGTCTGAGATACACGAGAAAAATCGAGCAAACCATACATGTAATGTATGGTTTGCACAACGTTTATGGTAATGTGCTATGGTAGATAGAGCAGAAAGATTCATCCCACTTAAAAAGCCTGGGAACACTATTAGCAGCTGGATATCTCGTGCACAAAGCAACAATGCAATATGTTTCAATTCACTAACCTACTTCATCCTACAGTGGAACTTCCCCCTGCTGATGTTTGCATGGAAGGCTGCGCCGGCACTCTGCTGTGGCAATACGGTGGTGATTAAGCCTGCTGAACAAACTCCACTCACTGCTATGTATATGGGCGCACTCATCAAGGAGGTAAAACATAAAACACCCACCGATGGTACAACACTTAAGGTGCTTAAACATAACTGCATTTATACATACTATTTTCTCTTCATAATGTGTGTTTTTTTTGTTTTAATAGGCTGGGTTTCCACCCGGGGTTGTCAATATTTTGCCAGGGTATGGTCCAACCGCAGGCTCAACAATAGCCTCTCACCCTGGCGTAGACAAAATTGCTTTCACTGGGTCAACTGAGGTATGTATAGGTCTTTGATCAGACTCCTCTCTGTGATATATAGACCAATATCTCAAGAAATGAACTTTTGTCTTACCTTTCACAAGACCTGAGACCGGACCTTGTTCCATAGCATTTTGGTATGCTGCAGAGAGTTCCAGCCATTTGTGGTGCTGACACGTGCTGTAAAATGAAACCCATAATTCACACAATTGCCATGCTTATTCAGGCCCCATGGCCATCAAATAGTCTTGATAGGAAAAAAAATCACAATCGTTATCTGATATATTTTATGCCTGACAGACGCTTCTAATATGTATAAAAACCACTATTCTAGAATATCAACCCTAGTTTAGAATATTATACAGTTCCGTTTTTTTATGTTATCCTGAATGCCACTGTTCAAATACATTCTAGGTAAATAAAAAATATAAGTTCCTGTGGGAACAGGGCCCTCCATCCCTCTTGTATCTGTATGTCAGTTGCTTGTCATTTTGTACTTGTCGTTATCTGTAAAAAAAAAAAAAAAAAAATTACCTTGTACAGCGCTGCAAAATCTGTTGGCGCTTTATAAATAAGGTATAATAATATATTAAGCTAGATTTAATAGCCTGGTAAAACAAATTCATAAAAAACATGAACGTTCCTGGGCAGGCTTGCTTCTATAAAATAACCTACAGGCCGCTTTTTACAAATAGGATCTGCTGATATAGGAGAAAATTGTATTTTTAAGCTATGATGGCTTTTTTATTTTTGCTTTTTTCCCCAAGCGCTTAGATCTTTGCTTGGAACATGTTATGAAATGCCCGAAAAGGAGCCTTTTTAACAAGCGTTGCCATTTGAATGGATTTAGTGGCAACGTTTCAGTATTTTTGCAAACTTTAGACTTTTTATGATTCTTCCAAAAATAACAGAACTCACACCATTCATTTTTACTAATAAGTAATAATCTTTATAAAAGAAGCTAATTTCAGTAGCACTTTTTTTGAACAAATAAACCTTATGATTCTTTGTAGGAAAACCCCTGTCACTCTAAAAATTGTTAATGCTAGGTTTCATGTCTCCACCGAGCATTAATTATTTTTTTAATTTTTTTTAGTAGAGTGTATATATTTTCTTTGGAAAATTGTAGATTCAGCAACAAGATCATCCACAAACCTTTGCAACTATTTGTATAACTTAGAAGCAAAGAATACAGAACTTTTGAGCTTTTCTTAAGTGAGATAAGTGATCTTATGGTTGATATGGCTATTTGTATCTCCTTAAAGACAATGGGCGGTCCTTAAACCCATTGAAAACCATGCATTTTGAGCCCGTAGATGTAGGGGCTTTGTCATTAAGGGGGTATACAAATGGATGGCTTGATCAATTGTATTCAATGTTTCCTGTGCTAGCAGTGACCATTATCCCTTTAAAAATACCAAGTGTTACAACATTTGTAAATGCTAGTCTTAACTTTCAATTAATGAAGGAAATGGTGTTTCTCCATGAACATTACTTTTCTGAGCAAAATGAGTCCGCCATTCTTTAAAAACAAATTCAGAGCAGCTGATTTTAGTTTTCAAGTGAAGCTGATCAGTTGTATCTGGGGATATGAGGGTTCCGCTTCTTGTGAACCTCTTATTGAAGCAGAGAATAAAATGTGTGCCTTGCACAAAATAGATGGTATTCGCAAATCAAGCACTTAACAATAAACAAGTGCTGTGTCTGCTCCATCTTGGGTGGACAGACTTCAAAGTTATTTGCTCGCTTCAGAAGTTTAGCCCTTCGTAATAAAACATTAATTCAGTGCAATGAGCTTACCCAAATCTCGTTGATTAGTGAAGGTGTCCAGTGATGCTTATTCTGTGAAGAGAATCTCTAACAACTTGTGGGCCTTCCTTTTCATGGGACCTCTAGTCTAACGTTTGCCTTTGAAAAGAACTTTTAGAAAAATGTCCTGGGTTTTAACACTACCTGTTACTACATCCGGTTCTACTAGCACTTAAAGCCTGCGAAGAGGCTAAATTTTGTCTTGTATTGCATAAGGTCTGCTGTAATAGTCCACAAAATCAGTTAGAAGCGTGATTTTCGGATAGGTTTTTCCCCTCAATTGTTGTCAGACCTGTAGCAAATATCAGAAATATGATAAAAAGATAATTAATCTTGCTTATATAACATTGGGAAACTAGGAGAAATAAAAGCCAAGCTGCATGTTCCTTCTACTTCGCGCAACTTTGCTTGTTGTCTGTTACTTGTTATCTCTTGTTAAGTATAATACAAGAGCCACCATTACATTACAAGGGATTACCAAATGTTAATGTCAAACAAATGTTTGTGACCAACAGCTGTATTACAACTGATTCTAATTTACTCTGCAGAGTTCTCCTTTTATTTAAGTGAGATTAATGGCTTGTTATATGATCTAAAGATGGATGTCCTGTCCATCGTGGTTAATCCGCTCTAAATTGCTCTGCGTTGGGGCAAGGGATGGGACCTTTCATCATAAATGTTCATAGCTATTCATGTTTTAAAAGCATGAGCTCCTCTGATGAAGACTTTCTGAATCACATGTGCCATTATTACTAATGGATGAGTTGGTCGGAGCAATGATTAAAACACACAAACCCATATATTATGAAACTTGTCTTTTAGTCGTCATTGACAGCTACACAAGGACTCTGCCAGGTACAGAATATAGTGCAGGGCATCTTTTTTGGAACACTTCTTAAAACTCTTGCAATAAATAAAAGCAAAGAACCTATGTGCCAATGGCCTCCAAATGTATAAATGTTATATTCTGAATTATCATAGTCCACTATTATGTTTTTTTTTGTCCCCAGTCTTAATGTAAACAAAAATCTTTTGCTAATCATGATGTACGTACTTCCCAAGCTGATGATGTTGCAGGATATAGTTGTATCATTTTTGGTAATTTTGTATCTATTTCTTTTTAGGTAGGAAAACTCATCCAAGAAGCAGCTGGAAGAAGTAATCTGAAGAGGGTGACACTTGAGTTGGGTGGGAAAAGTCCCAACATCATCTTTGCAGATGCAGACTGTAAGTAAAATAAAACATTGTAAAATACATAAATCTTTGTTTTAGGCTTTCTGAATGCATGTTATTTTGATGTGTCCTGTATAGGTAAAACAAGGGTCTCTTGTACAGTCCCTTTAATACCAGCACTGTTAACCACCTGTCAAATACAAAGTGTTCCCTCACATATGTCTTTTTGCAGGACAGAAATATGAGAGCTTTTGTCTATAATGCATTATAAAAGCACATTAAAGAGTACAGAGTTGACACATGCCTTGTCACATATTCTGGCTAGGGTGCTTACAATGGGAAATACAATAGCAAATCTAGTGTATACATAGGTAATGTGTGCGGTAATTACAATACACTGCTCTGTTTTGAAAAGCATCTAAATCTTATGATGGGTTCCTAAACCTTTCACTGCCTCTTTTTTTAATAAAATTAGGAATTTTGGGGTAAGGTTCAATTATTGGGCCACCCCATATAAAGTAATATTTCATAGGTTGGTGTTTATTTTGCAGTGGATTACGCAGTTGAACAAGCACACCAAGGTGTCTTCTTCAACCAAGGACAATGTTGTACTGCAGGTTCTCGAACCTTTGTAGAAGACTCAATTTATGATGAATTTGTAAGGAAAAGTGTTGAACGTGCAAAGAGAAGGATAGTTGGGAGCCCTTTTGATCCGACTACAGAACAAGGCCCCCAGGTAACATGTTCTATCTAATTATTTTATTTTTTTACTTTATTTATGTAATTGGTTGTGGTAAAATACCAGGATATAAAGTACCTTTTTATTTTTGTTATTTTGTCTGTTTCATAAATACCTCCTGTTATGGTTTAGCTCTTTTAAGACTTGTGCTATATGGGTTAGCTAAAACATTTGCTTCGCTTCACTACTAATTTATTGCACATGTAACCTTATCTTCCCTTGTTATGTGAGTGAACATGTTCTCTTTTTTATTTGGTTTGTCTTATTCCTCCCTTAGACTGATAAGAAACAATATAACAAAATCTTGGAACTCATCCAAAGTGGGATTTCTGAAGGAGCCAAACTGGAATGTGGCGGCAAACCACTAGGGAGAAAAGGATTGTTTATAGAACCAACAGTTTTCTCCAATGTTACGGATGAAATGAGGATTGCGAAAGAAGAGGTAAACCTTTCGGGTATTTGTTTAAAAAAACAAATGGGGGCACCAAGAACCCAGGGCCAATCCTGTTTACATATAGTTGTTTTCACTCACATCATTTTTGCTTCTGGTATTACATACAAGGTTCTCGTAGTCTCCACCAGGGCACAGAAATGCCGTTGGATATACAAGCAAAGAGCATAGTAGGCTGATTGATCATAACTCTTTCATTCTAACTTTATTTCAGCTGCTCTGTTCAGAACTGTATACAAAGACGACAAACCTTTAAATTACCAGTACATTCACTTTTTATGTCCTTTCTAATTCTTAGAGAAAGCATATAACCTGATAATGTCAATACCTATTGCATCCAGTCTGCCTATGTATCTGCACATCACAATGCGATGTTTTGTTTGTCATTACAAGTAATACAAAAATATTAAACTTTATTGTAGATTTTTGGACCTGTCCAGCAAATACTACGGTTTAAAACAATGGAAGAAGTTATAGAGAGAGCCAACAACTCTGACTTTGGTCTAGTCGCAGCCGTGTTTACAAATGATATCAACAAAGCCCTCACTGTTTCTTCAGCAATGCAAGCTGGGACTGTGTGGTAAGGATGTTAATTAATAATGCCTTGTATTTATCCATAAATGCACATTGATCCCACTTTCTAGCATCTTACTGTTAAAATGTAAGGCAATGAACTAATCTCTGTCTGAATTAGAACCATTAACTTGAATTGTTGGGGACAAAGCCTTCCGCCCCCCCCCTTTGCTTTCCCCATCTATTCTCCTAAAACCTTAAAATCCCCCTTTGCTTTGCCCATCATGTGTACCTGGGATTTAAATAACGTGGTAAACTAGCCCTCCACATACTGCCATATATAAGTAAAATTCTGTCTTTGTGTTGAACTGCCAGATTAGCTAAATCAAACCAGATTATTCAGGATCTCAATAATGAATGATAGCATTTTCTGCCATAGGGTCTTTTCTATATAGGTTTTGCGATGTCCATAAAAATATTTCATGTGCAATGTACTGTAGTCTTAAAGCACATACACACAGAAACTGCAACCTTAGTTCACCCATAGGCTTCAAAAACACTGTATGCTTATTGTAAATCTTAACAGGGTTGAGACATTTGCTTGTTCACCACTATTAATCCTGCATCCGCAGTGTATGAGTTACTGCTGTGTGCACCTCCTTTGTTCAATAACTGAAATATTCACTTGTTAAATTACGTGGAAATTGTGCCATTGGGGTTCCAAGTCACATACCCTTTCTGTCTTAATAAAGTAAATGTCAGTTATTTTGCCTGCAAGGAATGTACACTATTTGGGGATACCTTGCATTGCCAGTTATTTACATAATCATATGGCAACACATTTATTTTGAAGCCCTAGTCTTTTATTTGTAAAAGTCATAGCAAAGGATAGGCATAAAAGAACCATTTTGTTTTCTTTGAAGTCCTCTTATGTGTCTTCATTTTTTTATGAAATTTCTTTTTCCTTCTTAGGATAAATTGCTACAATGCCCTCAATGCTCAGAGCCCCTTCGGAGGATACAAGATGTCGGGCAATGGAAGAGAAATGTAAGAAACTACTCATTCGCTGTTATAACTACTGTTTTTTTTTTGTTTTTTTTTTTATCAATGCAAAATACAAGCATATGGTGAAGGGGAGGGGAATTGTCTGCCTTTATTTTAAAGGCAACACCAAAATGTGAAATGTATTTTATTTTGCTATTTAACAACTCTTTATTTATTTGTAGGGGAGAGTATGGATTGAGGGAGTACACAGAAGCAAAAACAGTCACCATAAAGATCCCTCAAAAGAACTCCTAAAAATAAAATCCAATGCAAATGAATTTTCTTTCCACCAAGTGTGGGGCTTCAGCATGGCCTTGATTCCTGTTCACCATCATTTATAACTGACTGGGAGTGGATATATGCTGGGATATTCATCTTTGGTAAAGAATTTAGATGGCCATCTCCTGGTTTAAAAATGTATCTGGACCCACCCTCAGGAATACCATGCAACATATCATGATATATGTAAGCAGGATCTGTACATGTAATCAAAAATCCTTAAAATCAGTTTTTTTGTCTAGACACATTTCTACATAATTAAAACGGAAAATGTTTATTATAATTGTAATGTATTTACAGTAGTAGTTTGTTGTATTTTAAATATGAAGTATAAATGTAAAATACAGAATGGGATTTTTTTTATTATTTTAGGATGTTTAACACAACCACATACCCTTTGTTTCAAGGCATTATTTAAAATTAACATTAAAAAAAATTGGCTTTGGAATAGAAGTCTCCAAAAACCCAGTCACACATGGCTACTCCTTTCAGTCTTTGCTGCTCATTTTAAATGCAATAATTTAATGTTTGAAGGATCCCTTTTTATTTTTTGTATAATTTTTTTTAAATTGAATTTTAATTGTATAGTTTTTATTAGAAAATGCAATAGTTTAAAAATAAGTTCTAGAGGTTACTGTTTCTGATTACTTCATATTCTGTAAAGTCAGCCATGACCTTCTAAATAACATACGAAAGCCTCCATTACTTGCTTTATTGCCTAATAAAAACACACGAGATAACTTCTGCAGCCGTCTAATTTTTTTGGGGGTGAAATGGATTGTAAAAATTTACTATTTTTTTTTCTCTCTCTCTTTAAGATAGCTGTCAAACTCTGTTAGCACACAAAACTACATATCGCTGTACTGACACATTTAAGTAGTTGCACAAGCTCTCAAGACCCCTGATGCAGGGGTATTTAGGAATTTTACCTTCATCAGATGCCAATCATTTCCACATAAAGTGGCAAAAGATGAATTGCCATATGTGTCATGTTATTGAGGGACATTTTATTCCGGATTGGTGCTATCTTATTACGAAAATGTGTACACTTTATGTCCAAAAAAAAAAAAAAAAAGTGTGTGTATATCTGACCATCAAGCATATGAGCTTGTTAGACACCCCATTTCAAAACCTTCGGCCTTAATATGTTGCCTCCCTTTTTGCACCTACACCAGCCTCCCCTTTCCTGGGAAGGTTTTCCATAAGACTTTGGTGTGTGTGTCTTGGAATGTGTGCCCATTCACCCACATCACTTTTGTGAGATAAGGCACTGATCATAGATGAGATGGTCTGGCTTGCCATCTGTATTTTAATTCATTCCAAAGGAGTGAAGGTCAGGGCCCTATGCATGCCACTGAATTTCCTCCATGTCCTCATAGCCCTTGCTTTGTGTGCTGGGGTACAATCATGCTGGAACAGGAAACAGTCTTCCTTAAACTGGTGCCACAAAGTTGGAATCAAACACTTGTCTTAAATGTATTTTGTATGCTGTACATTACCTTGCACTGAAACTAAGGAGCCCAAATCGACCCCAGACCATTATCCCTCCTCTACCAAACTTTGAAGTAGGCACTATGCTATCTGGTAGATAGCTTTCTCCTGGCATCCGCCAAACCTAGATTTGGCCATCAGTCTTTCAGCTAACAAAGCGTGTTTCCTCACGAGAGAACACCTTTCCGCAATCGCAGATACCATATGGGTGCTGGCAAGGTGACTAAAAAGGGAAACCAGGGAAACTGAGAAATAGACCACTGCGAGGTGACAACCAAGTTCACATAAGGCAGGTACACCTATCCTATTCACCAAGAGCTTCAAACCAGTTGTATTGGCCATCACTGGCTTGGTCTCTCCCAATTTCTGCTGTTGCGAATACCAATATTAATCTTCAGGGCCGGACTGGGAATGAAAAGCAGCCCTGGAAACATTTGGAGACCAGCCCCATATAGTTTCTCGTGGTCGAGCTCTTGTACCCACACGTACCCCTTATACATACCAGAGTCACGCTATTTGCCATACGGATAACCATAAAACATACTTCTTATCACATTATTTGTATTAAAATTGCAGAAAGCAAAAGTGTTAAAAGGCCCTAATTATTGTAAGCTTGCGAGCAGAGCTCTCTCCACCTAATGTATCTGTCTGTCTTAGTCTGTTAATTCTCGTCTTGTCATACCCCTTGAATTTATGTATTGTATTAAGCGCTGCGAAAATTGTTGGAGCTATATAAATAAAAGATAATAAATACATTATACATAATGGCATCTTAACATTAGCTACTGCAAAAAATGTTAGATGAAAAAGTTCTAATACTAATATTCTTCACGATATTCTTGTACGAAACTTTTAGCTATTAATACCACCACAACTGTTCTAGCACTGCATCATCCAATAAATACCTCATCCCAGATACATTATTATAATTGGTGGTCTGCTAGTATGTTTATGCAAAATTCTTTTTTTTGTTTTGTTTTGTTTTGTAATATAGCGCCAACAATTTACGAAAAAAACTCATGTCAAAGGTCCTTTCTTAAGGGGGAGGACTGTGAAACCAACGGGAATAATGAAATCAGTTCTTACAACTAAATTGGGTTTCACTCTGAAGATCCCAACCACATTCAAGTTTCTGTGATTAAGCCTTTGTGATAACATATGCAGATTGAAATAAGAGTAAATAACACGATACCTTTACTTTTCCTCTCACTGATTTCTGGACCTAGAAAGTTTTGTCCTCAGAAGTGACTACAAATTCAGCAGGGCGTTTTATCTCTGGATAAGTAAACATTAAATTAATCAATTTATTACTACAGTAAGTACAGTGCACACACCAACACCCAGACACACACCAGGACAGCCTCTGCCACACCGACACCCAGACACACACCAGCACAGGTTCTGCCACACCGACACACCCAAACACACAACCACCAGGACAATCTCTACCATACCGACACATCCAAACACATACCAGGCAAGGCTCTGCCACACCAACACCCTACTACACACCAGGAAAGGCTCTGCCACATCAACACCCAACTACACACCAGGAAAGGCTCTGCCACACCAACACCCAACTACACACCAGGAAAGGCTCTGCCACACAGACACCCAAATACCGTATTTGCTCGATTATTAGCCAACCCCCACCAAATTCTGAATATTAATTTAAGGGAAAAAAAAGAAAAAGCCTGAAAGGCATGCCTTATACCCCCTATATGCCACTTTGCCCCATGAAATGTCTTTTAACCCCCTATATGCCACTCGTTGCATATTAGCCATTTATATGTGTTCAAACTCTGTTATCTCAGCCCAATCTACTAGACAAACACCGTGACTACTTATCATACTGCCTGTGATAAACAATCACCACAGTCATAATCACCCAGCTGGACACTCTGACTAATGAAAGCCTATGGAGAAATGGACTTCAGTTCTGTAAAGAACCTGCTCAGTATGGTGTTTATCATTAGGACTGACAACAATGTTTGTAAGTAGAGGAAGTTTATTACGGCAAAACCAAATAAAATACATAAAACTTTATATTTCTGTATGTTATGCAAAAGAAGAAAAATAAATTCCATGACACTCCCCCTTTAAGATCACCTTTTTTGGGTTACAAAAATTCCTCTTTATCTAGAGTTTTAAGATATCTAGATTGGAATAAATTTATATTCTAGAGAAATGTGCTACGTTATCCAGGAAATATGTTGTGGTCTTCAAAGCCTAATTTTAAACCATCGAATTATATATCAAATACTGCTAGTAAGAGGAGGACTGGCAGCTTTTGACCCGAGGCGCAGGTAATGCCAAGTGGCCCCTTGCCTCCCAGTAAAACGAAGACGCACCAAACGAAGAATCTTCGTGTTCGTCCTAGTCTACTAATCTCCCTGGTCTTTTCCCGATCTAACCTTATCTAACCAATTGGTTGATGCCAGAGGCGGACCCTGCAGGTGACCAAAATGCTCACAGGCACAGCCTTTTTTTACTCCTGACGGCGAACCTAAGGATTTCTGCTCCCGTTTAACCCCTGTGATGCTGTGTATATAACAGCAGCGGAAATCCGTAGGTTAGCTGTCAGGGGTTAACTTGGTGCAACTTGTCCGGCAGGGGCCACTGGTCTCCCTGCTCCAACAGATTAAAGTCCGTACGAATGACCAATAAAGCCGCTTCTACGGACCTTTAACTGTTGGAGCAGGGAGACCAGTGGTCTCTGCCGGCCAAGTTGCTGGACCAGTATTTTAAAAGTCTGTTGGTCGCCAGCAGGGGGCTCGCCTGCATCAACCAATGAAGTACAGGTGTACTTTTGGTATGATACATGACATCATGGACTTTATCAAAATCAACAGATATCAATTGAACACCTGACTGCCTTTGCCAGAAAGCTTAAAATGTGTCGTGGTTAGACTTTCCAGCAAGACAATGATTCAAAAAATTAATCAAAATCAACACAAATTGATCCCCGTGTTGGGAATGGGGGTCACACATATTAGGTGCCTTACCCACTGACTCACTTCATCTTCGGCTTTCTCTTTGGCCATGCATTTACTGCAGAGTCACGTAACATTGCGTTGTGACCCTGCTGCATGCCTGCCTACATGGGCTAGTGTAAAGTTATTCACAAAGGGCTGGCCCTTTTTGAACAATTTCACACCTGCCAGAGTGGGCAATTGCCCACGGACCAGCCCACCCAAGGGGTGAGTGAACCATATTTTTATCAAATTGTTCACCTTGGCAAAATTATCTTATCAACTTATTTATGCAATATATTTTTATTGAATGTGTCAGCTAAGGTGCTTATGCACTCTGTGTGTTAAGTTTGTTTTGGCCTATTTCATTAGCTGAAAATGTAAATGAAAGTGTGTTTTTGGTTTATATTCCTCAATACCCAAAGAGCCCACAATGTTTAGGGGAGGGCATTAGTGGGACATGGACAGAGAATATATGGAAGTAGACAGTATTGTAATCAAGTCAGTGCCTGATGTGGCTGAAGGAAAATCCAGCCCTGATTGGCGTAGACCACTGTGGAATATGTTACATCTTGAAGGCTTCCTCTCCTCTTGATATAAGCAGCAGAAGAAGCAGAAAACCTTTAGGTGACAGCTATGTGTTTTTTTTTCTGCTGGCTCATTATTATTATTATTATTATTATTTTCTGGCCCTTTCCTTGCTTCCTTCGGCGTATTGTCTTCCATTAGATACTAGCTCCGAGAAATGATACATTTTGGCTGAAAATGATAAGCTGGAACCTAGGGGTATAACGGTGTGGTAATGGTGGTCACACATTTTACATTTGTGCTTTCCTGCTCTCTACTGCTTGCATGCTCTGCTATGTTGTTTACCTTTGGTAAAGCGTAGTGGAGATGCCCATGTGGAGAGCAATCCCAAGTCATCTAGTGGGAGGTTGATTAATTTATTTTCTCCTATGCCATTCTTATCTATGCACAAATGAGTCTTAGGCCATGAAATTTAAATTTTTCACATTTATCCTCTCAATCTAGTAGACAGCATGAACAAGAACTATGTGTTTAAGGACAATTTAATCTCCCTGGTCTATCACTGGACCAACAGGCAAAGGAGTCATAGGAGGAGTAGTGCAGCTGAGCCCCCTAAGACAACAAGCAGAGTGCAGCAGAACCCCAATGTCAATGTCATACTTAAGCAATAAAATCTTCAAATTTATTTTTCAAAATTCTGAAAAAAGGTTCGTTGTTTGGGCAAAATGACTCATGAAACGAATTGTTAAAGTTCCTGTCATCTTTCATTACTGATCAAATCTCACGGACAATGTGTTGTTCCTCATGAAGCAGTTTTACAGCCATATTGAATTGTTCATAATGAATTTTAGTTGCAACCTTTGCCAGGAAATTAGAAAATTTGTTTAAAGTGTATTCAGCACATTTTTCGAAAAAAATGTTTTTTTAACATTTTATAATACCACTTAAAAGTCAGGTTTGTTTTCATTGTTATGTGCGGTTATAACCTTTTCCTATTTTGAGGGTGATTAAAGTTTGTCCCATATGCTTTTGTTATTTAAGACATTTTACATTAGCTTCCCATAGATTATCAAGGGGGAAAATTCCATTTTTTTCTGGCCAAATTTTACTGTGCCTGAAATGTTGGAATATCTTTTTTGGAGATCGTTAGTAAGCATTTCACTGTATTAGCGGGATTAAAAAAGTTTCATAATTTCAGAGCTTGCTGCATATATTTGACATAATATCTAAACTGTTTGCTTTAGGAATTTGCATTTAAAATACTTTAATGGATGTATTCTATGGTTCTAATTACATTTATTTCGTTTTTATGATAAATAACCTGTCAGTTCTGAAAACATTTTATGGTCTTTCCTTGGACTCTCTAGATTAGAACCAGAGGTTCCTGATATTGAAAAATCAGTGCTCAAAAAATAACCGTAAGCCATTTTATTCCTTGTGAGTGCCTAAATATTCTGGCCCTAATATTTTTTGTTTAGAACAAGGAAAAACCCTGCATTTGAAAGTATATTTGAAAACACATTTGTCTTATTAAGAAACATATGAAAATACATAATTCCTGTTATCACTGTAGCCCATTACATCATGTAATGGGTTGGGACCAACTGAGAGAGCACCAGTATATTTTGTATAATGCAAAAAAAAATCTTAATATGAAATCAACTCTTTTCACATTTATTTAAATTAATTACGGAAAACAAAGTTATTTAAAACAGAGACATGATCTTCACAGAGCTTTGTGTCCTCCTCCCTCCACCGCCCTTCTACAAAAATGTAGAGTTAAAAATGTAGGAGGGAGACTGAGGGTGGAGGACATGTGTGAGCTGCATGGATTATCAGAGAGAGTGGCTTTGTATGTATGTTAGTGTATGGTTTTAGATTGTGTGTGAATGTACCGGTAAATATAAGTGTATAGTTTTAGAGTGTGCATGTGTGGGTGTATGCATGTATTATGTTTATATGTTTAAGTTCATAGAATGGCTACGTGTATGTGTATATATGTATATTTACGTGTATGATGTTAGAAGGGCTATTTGTGTCTTTGTATCAATAATTGTTTGTGTATGTTGTATAAGTTTGTGTATGCATGTATGTGTAACATGCAGTGGCGGAACTACCGGGGTCGCAGGGGTCGCGACTGCGACCGGGCCCTGGAGTTGTGCCAGTCAGGGGGGCCCAAGGGGTGTCAAGCGGTGAAAACGACCGCTCGGCAACTCTTGGGCCCCCCTGACTGACAGAAGTCCGGGACTCCTCTGCTCGCCGCCGCTGCCCAGAGTGCAGCGTGAGGAGTTTGTCTCGGGTGCCGGCGCTTCACGCAGAGCGCCGGCATATGACGTCATATGCCGGCGCTCAGCAATGAAGCGCCGGCACCCGAGACAAACTCCTCACGCTGCACTCTGGGCAGCGGCAGCGGCTTCGGCGGCTCCCAACAGTTGAAGGTAAGTGACCGGGGAAGGGGGTGAGAGGGTAGATTGTGAGGAGGGGGGTAGATTGTGAGGAGGGGGGGTAGATTGTGAGAAGGGGGGTTAGGGAGGGAGAGGGGAGAATTGTGAGAAAGGGGGGTTAGGAGGGAGAGGGGAGATTGTGAGAAAGGGGGGTTAGGGAGGGAGAGGGGGGGGCCCTTAACAGATTCTCGCACCGGGGCCCTGAGGTTTCTAGTTACGCCCCTGGTAACATGTATGGGTATGTCTATATTTACGTATGTTTATGGTGTTAGAATGGCTGTATGTATGTGTTAGTGTATAGCTGCTTCTGACCATACCAACATACCCACAACCTCATACCCACAACCTACTAATTCATCCCAACCCAACCATAATTATTATGCCCAACCACCATATTCATACTCTCCATCACCATATTCCTCCCCACCATCACTACTACTTGCTCCTCACAACGCTCACATTTCTAACCCTGTGACTCATGTTACTCTCCTACTATTCTGCTCTCTATTCTTTTCCAGGGAAACCTACTTCACCTCCCTTATATCTTCTTGTCTCTTAACCCTAAACGCCTCTTAACGACCTTCAATTCTGTTCATAACTACCCTTACAACCTCCGAATTTGCCACATACTTCAATAATAAAACTGAAATATCAGCACTGTCCACCACCTGCCCATCCCCTCCCTTTGACTTCTCACCCTCCTATTCACTGAAGTAATTTTCCCTCTCTACATTTAATCAATTTTCTCCTGTCACAAAACATTCAGAGGTTCATGCTCTTCTTCATTTCTCTTGTCCAATCGCACATCCCCTGGATCCCTTCTCACATTACCCAGTCTCTATCATCTACCTTGGTCCTTACACTAGCTCATACCTATCTCAACATCTCTTTCTCTACTAGATCTGTCACATCCTGCTTTAAGCATGTTGCCATAACTCTTATATTGAAAAAGCCGTCACTGGACCTAAATGATCTGTCCAACCTCTCTATTTCCTCCCGCATCCAAACTTCTTGAGATAGTTGTCTATACCCAACTAACCCAATTAACTATATTTCTTGACTCCAATTCATTACTCGACACTCTTCAATCTGAATTCTGTTCTCCATATTCTACTCAGACCCCCCTTACTAATGTTACTAATGACATTGCTAAGTCTAAGGACCACTACTCTATGTTAATCCTACTTGACCTTTCTGTTGCCTTTGACACCACGGACCATCCTCTTCTCCTTCAAACTCTTCACAATCTTGGTCTCCATGACACAGCTCTATCCCGGGTCACATCCTACCTTCAGCATCTCTCTCTCTAGTAACACTTCCCCTCCTCTTGCCCTCTCAGTTCCTGAGAACCCTTTCTGTTAACCCTTTATACTACCTAATTTTTCAAACTAATCTCATTCTTTGGCTTTGAATACCACCTGTGTGCAATTGACACTCGGATCTACCTATCCTCTCCTGATCTCTATCCCTCTGTCTTAGACTATGTAACTAACTGTCTTGCCTCTGTCTCTATCTGGATGACTGCACATTTCCTAAAATGTAAGCTCAAAACCTGAACGCCTTATATTCCCTCCCTCCCTCCAATGTTAACATTCCCTCATTAGTTTCCCTCAATGTCAACAGTGTAATCACCTCTCCATTCCCTCCTTGGTTTCATCCTTAATTCTAACTATTTGTTCACTCCCCAGATTCAGTCTGATGCTGCATCAATCAAAAGCATTTCCCACATCAGTCTCTTTCTAACACAAAATGCCACTATACCTCTCATTATCCCCTGCCTTGATTATTGTAACTCTATCTTAGCTGGTCTCCCTCATACTCGTCTCTCTCCTCTACAATCCAACATGAACACTGTTGTCAGACTCATGTTTCTCTTATCACCTCTCTCCTATGTCATTCTCTTTACTGGCTGCCTGTGCGCTTCAGGATTCACTTGATCCAGGGATTTATTCTGATTGCCATATTTGGAGTCGGGAAGGAATTTTCCCCCTGGTATGGGGCAATTGGCATCTGCTTCATAAGGGTTTTTTGCCTTCCTCTGGATCAACACGGTAGGGACACAATATGTATATAGGTTGAACTTGATGGACTTTGGTCTTTTTTCAACCTTATGAACTATGTTACTATGTTACTTCAAAATCTCGACTCTTATTTTCAAAGCTCTTCATAGAGGTTTCCCTACATACATCTCCCCACTCATTTCTAAATACTCTCCTAACCGGTCTCTCTGTTCATACAATGATCTCCATCTGTCCTCTCCTCTGATTTCTAGGTCCCATGTATGGTTACACGCCTTCTTAAGGGCTGCCTCTATCCTCTTGAATGCCCTCCTGGGCCTATCTGTCTTTACCCCTGCTTTGGGCCATAAAAAATCCCTAAAGACCCACTTTTTTAAGGACAGCTAGGAACTTACTCCATAACACCCTTTCTCCCATATTCCTTTAACTCACCTTTCTTACGATACTTATACTAGTGTGGCTGGTCTATCCCTAACAACATCACTCTTGCAACTCCCTCTAGATTGTAAGCCCCATCTTGTTATGTTATATACTATTTGTTATGTCTACCCTTTGTACAGCGCTGCAGAATCTGATTCTATATAAAACAATAAGTAATAACATTCTCATTCTAACATACATTCATACATACCCTCCAAATCACTACCTAGTTCACTTCTTCTATCTCGCACCCCTTTACCTCATCTCCGGCTTTCTCTCTGATACTCGCTCACTAACATGCCGTCATGTCTGCCATTATGTCATCCGGGGGCAGTCAGTGTAGGGTGTCAAGGGTTAGCCTAGGATTAGTGGCACCTAAGAGGTGGAGAGGACTAAGACTAACAGACCAATGTACTAGTTAAGTGCAGATTAAGCCTTTGCATTGAATAAGAAGTTTGCATACTAGACAGAAGGTTACTATCAAGTAGTTAATGTCACTTTTTGCACACAGGAAAAACACAAGCATGTTCATATAATCAAGAACATGGAATAAAATGAAAATAACAAATGATTGTTTATTAAATTATTGTACAGTAGTAGTATAGAGCACAATCGTCAACCAGGTTGCGGAAAATGTTTTACAATATACCTTTGCAGAAAGTCCCAGCTGTGCTATAGAAAAAGAGAGCTTACTAAATCAAAAAACATCCACAACATATTACTGTGTGAAAGCTTTTCATTACCAATTATGTATGGATTATTTTTCCATCAGAAAACTACCAAGAGTTGTAAATGGAAACATGTCATCACCTTTATTTCCCACAGTTAAAAAAAGATATCTGTCCTGTGGAGATTGAGACGAGGAACTCTTAGACAGTCAGCTGTTCTGATTTGGCAGTGTGTACGATAGGATGGAATGTAGCTGTTATTATAAAGTGCCATGGTATAAAGTGTTTACATTTCTAAATACTTGCAGGTGGATTGTGGGATTTAAAAGGGTTATTACTAGCAGTAATGTCAACTCATGGAAATGCAAACTCATTTTTATCATTATTACTTTTGCCCCAAAATTATAGATAATTTGCAAAGTAAAACAGTATTAATTCTGTGTTAACAGTTACAAGATAGAAAGAAAGGAAATTAACAGTAATAGTTTATGGAAAAAGAAGGTAATTTGGTAAAAGTCATTCATTAAGCAAACAAAAAACCCGAATACTAGATGAGTTTAGCTATGCTTCAGAGCTTTCCCACCTAGATGTATTTTTAAAGTATATAAAAGTGACTTTCTTTTGGGTGTTGCCAAAAAGTGTGTTATCACTGAAAGGAATAGTCATAAATGTATGGGTAATTTCATTACTCAGTATGATAATTTCACCATGGATGCTAAACTTCTATTTGCTATTTTGCTTTATAATTGCAAAAATATAATAATGAGATTTTTTTCATTGGTGTAAACACTAGCGATACTACATCTTACTAAGATTTCGAAATGCTATACACCGAAAAAGGGCCAGTGAATTAAGGTCCATATATAACACATAAAGTGTGTTTCTGACATATTGTATTTTTTTTTGTCCTGTCTGTTGTGAGGCTTATTTTGGTCCGGGCAGCATGTACGTTCACCTAAACTAATTTCTATTTCCTATTATAAGCACCAATCAAAACCATGTTACAAAATAAACCATGTTACCATGTTTTAAAGAAGCAGCCAATCAGGAAGTGGGGAAAAGCTCTGAAGAAAAGGAGCCCTGCCAAACTCATCAAGTATTATTAAAGAAATTCGATTTTTTTTTTTGTTTGATTAATGAATGACTTTTACCTAATTACCTTCTTTTTCCATAAACTATTACTGTTAATTTCCTTTCTTTCTATCTTGTAAATGTTAACACAGAATTACCGGTAATACTGTTTTACTTTGCAAATTATCTATAATTTTGGGGCAAAAGTAATAAGGATAAAAAAGTAATAAGGATTATTTAAAAAAAGGAAATTGAAAGAAAACATCAAATATTTTACATGTGAAAATGAGACAAAATGATTCAAATGAATTTTTCAGTTCGTTTTTGAGCAATTCGTTTCGGCCAAAACTTCGGGGGGAGGGAAATTTTTAGTTCAGTAACAAAATTCAGTGCTCTCACGCAATCATTCTCATTAATTTTCTATCTCACTCACATTCCCTAAATGTTTCCCTACCATCTCTGCCGCCCAGTTCCGGTCCTGCAGCCCATTTCCACATCTTCCTCTGCATCTTCTTTTACATTCTCTATCTTCTGCCAAAATGGCAGCGATGCAGTGATCGCGGGAGAGGACAATATGGCGGCACCTGTGGTGACATAATCTCCCTGATTCCCCAGTAGAGGGAGAGGACATCGACACAAGCGCCGTCATTTTGCCCTCACATGAACTGAAGATTGAAGATATATATTGATAGTATGTTTATTATATTTATACATGTTTATTATATTTATATGTATACATTGATGCATTTGTTTGTGTCCTTGGCTAGGAAAATAATTTCTTTGAATCATTATAAAAATCTCAAAATAGAGTATGTCTAACTAAGTGTTCCCATAATTCAGCTTTTTTAAATGCCAGGTCTTCCCTAAAGTGAATTGAGCTTCAACTCCCATGTAGGATCCACTGTTGATTAAACCAGTAGACTCTCAGCTTACAGAATGTGGTCTCACCAGGGGTATAAATTAGGTGCGGCGATGACTATGGTTTTTGTACAGGTTTGGCCCCATTCTCCATAATATAACTGCACAGGTGAGTATTGATTTCACACATGTTCATAGATATGAATCCAGAACTGGGCAATGTTTTATTAAATACTGATTTATATACCGCCCTATCTCTCTGCTTCCTTTTACCTCTAAGCTGCTTGAATGGATTGTGCACAATCGCCTCACTAACTTCCTCTCCTCTAATTCCCTCCTTGACCCTCTACAGTCTGGTTTCAAACCCCTTCACTCTACTGAAACAGCTCTTACTTAGATGATACCCAAATCTACCTGTCTTCTCCTGATCTCTCTCCATCTCTCATGTCCCGGATCACCAGCTGCTTGTCTGCTATTTCTTCATGGATGTCACAACACTACCTGAAACTTAATCTTTCTAAAACGGAACTCATTATCTTCCCTCCCTCCATCTCCACTCCACTACCTGAATTCTCTATCACCATTAACAACACAACTATCTCTCCTACTAATCAGGCCCGATGCCTTGGGGTCATCCTTGACTCAAACCTCTCCTTCATCCCTCACATTCAGTCCCTCGCCAGATCCTGCCGCTTACACCTAAAAAACATCTCTCATATCCGCCCATTCCTCACCCAAGAATCCACAAAAACTCTGGTTCATTCACTTGTCATTTCCCGTCTTGACTACTGCAACACTCATCTGGTTGGCATTCCACTGTCTCGACTCTCTCCTTTACAGTCTATCCTAAATGCCGCTGCTAAGCTCATCTTCCTTGCACGTCGCTCCTCTTCTGCTTCCCCCCTCTGTGAAACCCTCCACTGGCTCCCGATTACCTTTAGAATTAAATTTAAGATCCTGGTACTGACATATAAGGCCATCCATAATACTGCTCCTCCGTACATTTCTGACCTCATTAGCAAATACTCTCCTACTCGATCCCTACGTTCCTCCCATGGGCTAAGGCTCTCCTCCTCACTTATCACCTCTTCCTTTTCCCGTCTACAAGATTTCACTCGAGCTGCCCCATATCTCTGGAATCTGCTCCCAAGGAACCTTCAGAATTCACCCTCCCTCCTGACATTCAAGAAACATCTAAAAACCCACTTCTTCAGAGAAGCATACCATCTTAGCTGCTATAACATCATTGCCATCGATACACCCACCACAATACCTCTCAACCTTTCTCTATGCCTTATGTTTGTCACCCCATTTTTCCCTCTAGATTGTAAGCTTGTGAGCAGGGCTCTCTCCACCAAATGTATCGGTTTGTCTTAGTCTGTCAATTCTTGTCTTGTCATATCCCTTTGAATTTATGTATTGTATTAAGCGCTGCGTAAACTGTTGGCGCTATATAAATAAAAGATAATAATAATAATAATAGCACCATCATATTCTGCAGCACCGTATAATGGGCATATACATGAAAAGGGGCTCCTAATGCAATTGTTAAGGGGGGCAGGGTTTTGTGCTACGCTACTATGCCTCATGTCATTACTACTTTGTTGTTATTTGTAAAATGGCCATGAATAATGCTAATCATATGTAATATTAGATTGTGAGAGATACACAAGAATGGAATGAATATGAAATACAACTCTGGCATTCTTTCCCATGCCTAAAAGCCACCACAAGATTGGGTTTCATGATGAGTAATCCCTCAGACCTGCATTTGCCAAGCTCCACTGCGCTGTGCATTATTTAAACTCCAATTATGCAACTTACATTAGAAAGTAAAACCAGAGTCTTCCTATTACTAATATGTTTCAGGCGCTTGTGAACAATCAGACAGC
The DNA here is from genome assembly GCA_009364415.1 of Spea multiplicata. NCBI lineage: Eukaryota > Metazoa > Chordata > Amphibia > Anura > Pelobatidae > Spea > Spea multiplicata. The sequence continues at coordinate 37,254 of VKOC01019094.1, read as the reverse complement.
ACATTCACTGAACACTGAACGAACAACCATTATAGTGTTTTGGTATTCCTAATAACCAGTTGTTCTTAAGAAAAAAACACTTTTAAGTTTATCTCTTATACTATTGATTTATTTACTACAATTGACTCTGCTGGCCATTATACTACATATCATTGATGTACACAAAATCTAAAACATACTTAATACACATTTTTTTTAGTTTATTTTTTTTATTAAATTATTATAAGTGAGCTTGTTAATATTAAACAATGCATTCTGTAACTTCCCTGCTTATTTTCTAAAGTAAGTATCTTCTATCCACACAGATATACTATTACTTATGTATAAGTGTAATATTTTACTCCAGAAGAAGCAGGGGCATATTAAGGTCAGGTGGGCTCCTGGGGCAACACTATTACATGGCCCCCCAGTATTAATATATAAACACATACATATATATTATTACACACGAAGTGCATTAACAAGCCATTGGCTGCTCACTACATTTCCCTTCTATAAATCTGGTACTTGTCATGGAAGCGGCTTCTGCCCTTGTGTCGCTACACAAATTTACCTCTAGATTGTAAGCTGTTTGAGCAGGGCCCTCCTCATCTGTTGTCTCTGTTAGTCAAATTGTTTTGTTACATACTACTTCTTTTGTCCCGTCCACCCATTGTACAGCGCTATGGAATTTGATGGCGCTATATAAAACAAATAATAATAATACATATACACACACGCAATGCACATTCACTCAAAGATATCACCTACATGCGCACTGACTGCCTTAAATCCAAATCCACTTTTGCAGTAGCTACGGGCTTCTGGCTGAGGGATCCTCACACAATACTTCCGGCCTTGTCTCTTCCTTCCATGCAGAGAGCCATACAGCTTCTACTATAACGGACAGCAGCATGTGACTACAAAGGGTGCTCCTTACTGGCTGATCTTGTGAAATAACGAAGGAAGCAGGAAGCTGAAGCCTTTTCACATTATTCTACATGTCCCATCAGGACATCTAGGATGATAAGCAGTATTTACCTGATGACTGGATACTCTTTGTTCTCCTGTTTATGGACTTTATATACATTTTCTTTCATTAACTATTTGTTGACAGGGCTACATATTGAGTGTGTTATTAGCCATTTGTGTTTTGGGCAGCTTTTGTTACCAGGCCACTTGAATAGGCATGCCCCTGGGATGTTGATTCATATCTTTCAGTTTCAAATGTTTGAACGAGCTAGCATAAGATGTTATAGGACCGTGACTGAACACTGAACAACACTACAGAGCTCACCTGAATCTAAAGGCAGTTGTGCCAGAGAATGGTAGCATTTTTGTGGGTTATTGTTTTACAGTTTTGCTGCATCTCGGCAGATCATGTCCAACATTTCAGTCTGTACATGAGGATATGTTCATTTACAAATGTATGGATTCACCCTTGGCTCTCTTACTGGAGATGGCATTGAAGAATGTTCACTACAAACATAGATAAGAGCCTTTCGGCCAATCTAGTCTACCCATTTGGTCGCAACATGGCTGGTCTTGGTACTATGCGAGTCAGGAAACTGCCTGGGGTGTCTTGACCATGGGACACTGATAGTGACCCCAGAAACTGCTCCCAAAGTCTGGTATCTGACAGGGGAGTAATGGAAGCCTCCACAATGAGTGGAGAACATGCTAAACAAAGATCTATGCATACATTGCTATTCTAAAAGTATAAATAAACATGGCGTGTACTTGTATGGGATGATAAAGGGGTTCCTTGTCTAGCATGCTAATTGATCTGGGAGCGGCCTGGGGTCACAATCCTATTCAGTGTCATCAAACATGACCTAGATTTACAGTGCTAAGAAAATCTCCAAGAACATTGCGGAGTTTTTCTTTGGTAGGCAAACCAAGTCCATCCACCACTGTTTAATAAAGAGAACTGCTTAGCTGGGGGAGACGGTTTCAAAGGTTGTCACTTATGTTAGACCTGAAAAAGAAATAACTGATTTGTGACAATTCTAGGAAAATGTCAACACAGTTTGATCCTTTTTACGGCAGTGGTTTTTGTGAAGTCTACTGTGGCTACAGAGAAATCATAAACTAAAACATATCCATGGAAAATTGAAAAGAAAATGTCACGGTAGTTTAAAACACAAAGGCATATTTGTGTGCAACTAATTTGCACACAGTTAACGTCCCTTTAACCCTTTGCGTGTCAGAAGGCTGTTTAGATAGCCTTTTAAATTTTGTAATAAGTGGGATAATTTTTTATTTAAATTATTGTTATTTATTAAATCATTATACTCATCTCCTTCCAGGGCTGTTTTAAAACACAAGTTGCTTCTTTTGGTCCTCCTGACTACTGCAAAAAAAAAACAAATATAAGAACAAAAGTGATGTCTAAATATATCAAAGCTTCTAGCTTTAAGGGTGGTGTTTAGGTGTCCTTTACAGTTTTTTATGAATCATCGAAACACTGTAGTGCATAAAAAAAGCTGGTGGACACCACTTTTTAGGTTAGGAAAAATTGTTACTCATTTTCTTTGCCCCAGGAAGTCTGAACATTTATTTGCATTATATTATTTTACTATAGTATTTTTTATACTCATGTTGTTCGTAACAATGAGGAAAACATATTTCCTGTGTGGACTTTTAGGGTAATTAATTTCTGGTATACTCACTGTTCTTGTGTATCCGCCGGCAGGCCTTTCTGGAAAGAAGAAGGATGATACTTACAAAATGAAGCCCATTTTTCCCCTTCAGTAAGTACAAGCAGTAGCTGGGATCGGAAGGCAGCCAGATGTTCTTTGTGGATAGGAATGATCCCTTCAATCAATTCTACCAGCAAGAATATTTGGAGTGGGAATGAGTCCCAGTTTATTCTCCTAGGAAAAAGATTTAACCGTTGTTAACGCTTAGGTGTTTGAACTGCATGTATCAACTTGAGTCATTACAGTTCCCCAAAAAATTAAGAATAATAAATCAGAAACACAAGCCATACTTTTACAGCAAATGTTGCTTATGTTTTATATGGTATGCATAATTTCTCAGCTTATGGCCTTATCTTGAATAGTTGTTTCACTTTGTATTTTTTATTTTAAAACCTTTATTTTATTTTAACCCCTTAAGGAAAATGGGTGGTCCCTAAACCCATTGAAAACAAAATGTCATTTGTCATTAAAGGGTTAAATCTAGAATGAGGAGCAGGTAATGGCCTGCATGGGTTCCATGGCTGGATTTATCATACAAACTGAAAGGCATTTTTCATTTTATAACACTAAAATTGAGCAGATCCCCACAGTTTATGTAAGTATACAGTAAAAGGGACTTTGTAATCATAATGGCGCCTTGCCTATAAGATTAAAAAGAATTTTAGTAATAAATAATATCAGACCATAAGATCTCAGACAAAACAATTATATTTAATCCTGCAGGGAAGCAATCTAATGTATATCACATTCCTCAACTAATCATAGCCTGGAAACAGCAGGAACTAAAGAACTCTAACTTTAAATGAACTAACAATCAACATGTGCATTCAATGTATGCAGAGTGCTTTAAAAATTAAATAATTTAAAATTACAAATACTGGAGCAGTTCATAGTAGAAAAAAATAAGATCAACTTCAAAAAGTACAATTCCCAGTTACATAGGTTTCATTGCTGGTTCATAGCTGTCAGCAGGGCGTGATTCTCTTGAGGGTTTTTTTCTAGCGAGAGGTCTCTTTTTTGTGGTGTAATGGGTGATGCTCCAGAATCCCCTATATGCATGTGTGCCTTTCCCCACCACCAAAGGTTCTTTGTGTTTTTATTCAAGATACACATAATACAGGTTACCTTGAAATATATTTATTCCATGTACTCATTCATTTTACTAGACCTATATATTGATGAGAGAAGGAATCCATTTTTTTCTATTAACCAATTGCCACAAGGTAATGTATTACCTGCAATCAACTAGTTTGTATTCTTAATATTTTGAAGGATATATATATATATATATAAAACCATGCGCAATTTAGAAACTATTGCTTATATTTACATGCAAAAAAAAGGAACAGAAAGCCTAAGGTCGGCCAACCAAATGATATTGACATCACATTTAATGTGATCGAACATCTGAGACAAGATGTCCATTTAATTCAAATATGTATATCACTGCATCCTGGAAATGTGCTACGTACTAAAAATTAACTGTGCAAAGATTAAGATTATCTATACAGGATACTCTCAGGCTTCCCTAAGCCTCTTATTGTAATAATGTGGAACAAGAGAAAACCGAGCATTTAAGCTGTGAATCATACTCAGGAGTGTTCGTAAAATCAGCTTTTCTGCTGTTTTCAAATAATGTCAAAGAAACAAGTACATGAAGGATAGAAAGCTAGAGAATGTTCCAAATAATAAATGTCCCTTAAAATACCTTTTCACAGATCACTGTTTACCTAATTATGTTTTACTTTATTGTTTCGTCATCAAAGTCTAAAAGAAATCCATAAAAAAGTATGTACTGTAATAAAGCAAATATTGTATTCACTATGTAATACATTAAGGGAACTAGTGATAAACAGGACATACTACCCACTCTTGTTGGAGTAGGCTTTTGTGTTGTAGGCATGTTTGTATAAAATGGTAACACCATATCCTCTTCTGGCATACTTAAACCTCTGGCTAAATTATTGGGGTCCCTGGTTCCTCAGTTCCGAGAATCCTTTTTCTATGCGCAACTTACCCACTTTGTGTACTCCCTATCTCGAGAGGTTAATTCTCAAAGACCCTTAAAAGGGTTTGAAGTAGTGTGTTTGTCTCAACGTGAACTGGCTCACCTCATGTCCCAGGTATATGCCCTTTTACTCTCCTCGCGCTCTATGTGGGAAACTGGGATACCATTATTCAGTCAATACATAAGGGGCAAAGAGGCCTCCTACAAAATACTGGTCAGGTGGTAACGCTTCCCGCATGACCTGCACCGCTTCTTACCACAGGTCCCTGATGTCTGCTGGAGATGTTCTGCTGGCCCTGGCACTTACCTCCATATCTGGTGGTCCTGCCCCATGGTTACACCCTTCTGGGCTTCCATTGAGCGAGTCCTCAGAGCGGTGGGTGATACATCTTACACGCTGACTCCGGCCGCCGCCCTGTTGCACTATAGTGACATACCCTTCAGTCGTTATAAAAACTCGGTGACTTACCATGTCCTAAGTGCTGCGAAAGCAGCCATCCCCCGCTTCTGGATACCGCCAATACAGGCCTGGCTTCAAAGAATGCAATTTATCTCCCATATGGAGGACTTGATTTGGACCTCAAGGGGCAAAGCTCCTATGTACGAACGGCGTTGGTTCTGGTGGAAAGAGCTGATTTCCTCCCCGACCTTCCCTGGACTCCTGCACCCTATGCATTAGCTCAGGTTGTTCCCTTGTTCATTGTGCCCTTTGTCCGAGTCAGATTGCGGCCCTCTGGCATACATGACTTCGCATGCACAAGACACATTCTTTCTCTTTTATTAATCATTGATGTCTAGGAGGGGTTGCGGCACTCGTTTCTTTTATGTTTGATTTTGCGGTTCTGTGATTATGTTTTCATGTGGACTTCTCCGTTTCTTCTGTACACGTCAGGGAATCTTCTAGACTGTAAGAATTGTACCACCTTGTGTCTATTTGTACAACGATTGTCATACCGCGCTTCACAGACGTACTCTGTACAACACATTTTCCTACTGTCATATGTAACTGCAGTTGAAACGATGTATCATGCCTGACTATTACTGATTGCCTACTTATTTGCTGTACGCTTGTGTTGTACTTGGAAATCTGCATGATATGTTTTCTCAATAAACGGAGTTAAATATAAAATGGTAACACCAGTTAATTGTGAAGGTCTTATTTCCCATAAAGCGCACAAGGCTCTTACACAGAGTGAAACTTTAAAATTTTCGAAAACAAAAGAGATCAGGCCACCCAATTTTGGCTCACCATTGCGCCTTGAGTAGGCATAAGTCAACTCCTTGCAGTGCTTGCTCACTAATGCCAAATGCACAGTAAGGTCTAAAACACCCTGAGGGGCAAGCCAAGCTACAGGAAAAACAGTGTACTTTACCTGCAACTGATACAAGGTCAACAAAAAAGGGTTGTCAGCATAATGCTCATGCAGGATATAAGGAGGTAAATGTTAGCTGGCTTTTCACAATTTCTAACCTACTATTCATGTTTATCATGATCTTTTGCTGACTAGGTCCCACAGAGGTACAGCTGTATAATCCTTCCCTGCAGTTCCTAGTGCAAATATATAATAAACAAACTTAAAATGAAAAACATTTCCCATAATTAGGGATTTCAGTCTCCCACCTATTGACTAGCCTCTTACAGTCCTAAATAAGTGGGGAATACTCCTCATCCCAGAGAAAGAAAAAAGGGGCCTGGAAATGCAGAACATTGCCTGGAGACTCTGAGTCAAATCCGGAGAATTCCCGGTTATGGACATCCGCAATGCTTGCACATGGCCGTCAGGCCCTCATAAGTTGGATGTTTCCAAGGCAACTATAGTAGTAACATCAAACCCATTATTTACTAAGAAAGAAGATATGCGTCTAACCAATCAAAATGTTCTCCAATGTTTTCATGGGTGGGACTTTTAGGACTCAAATTTTGCTGGGTTGGTTCCTACTTAAACAATGATGTAATATATATAATAAATGCAATTCCAAAATCCCTGTGGGCCTCTATTTGGATAGCCTTTAACTATAATAACATTTTTTACATGCTTGTCTTCACTTTGTGTATAGAAACTTGCACACACACACAATGGTTGATATTTATTTGACTGTGCTGTTTTTGCAAAGAGATACATAAGAAAAATAATGAAAGTTATTTTTGTTACAAAGTGATGAGGGGCGATTAGTGACAGAATTTTATAAAAATTCCCAATGCATGATGTTAACAATCCTAAAAATACAGCTTTACATCAGATCTTAGGCAAATTAGCTATAAGTAGTTAAGCATTTGTCAGTGCTGCATGCAATCAGGAGGAAAAGCTAACATTATATTAAATGAAAAAGATTTTTTTTTTAAAAAAAAAAAAAAAAGAAAAAAACAATCAGGACTCTGGAAATTATATCCTCATTTAAACATAGCCACATCACTGTCTGCAGATGTATAGTAGATAATGTCATAAAACATTGAACAACAAATGGAATCAGATGGCTGAAGTCTGTTACATCAGTCAGAATCACAACATTGTAGACATTTACACACAAGATGAACATCTGCTGCGGTTCTTCCAAGCATAAGTACTTTAGTTTAAATATTGTTTTAAAGTAAGATGACATATCCACAATACTTCATTAGATAGTCCTAAATCCCCGGACTCTTTGATACTTTAATTGTTTTATTTTTATTATTGTTTGTCACTTCACATGCAGAAATAGTTATTATATACAATTCAGGGAAACTGTAGTCTGCAGATCAAAGCAACCCTTAAACAAACACAATAGCTGAATTTATGCAAGTAGTCAAATAAAAGCTTTATTTACAGTGAAATAGCATTGCATGTGCTAGGGTGGTTATACTAGGTTCACTCCAATGTTGGAAATCCATGGAAGAAAACTTAGTGCAATATACAAAGTGAAATAACAGGAAAAAGTGGACTGTCATGTGAGATTGTTTTATTATTTTTCACTTATTTTACTGGGATACTTTATTTCACCATTAGAGTCCACTTTTGTTTGTTTTCTGTTATTCCACTTTGCTACTTATTTTGGAGGTCTCACGTTATTATATTATTTGTATATTGCTTCAGTTCATAATCAAGCACTGATGTTTTTTTCTTTTTATTTCTACTTTTATATGCATGTTATTATCTTCATCAGACAGTGTTTTTTGGACAGTATTAGTGTATTTTGGCGCAGTATTTGTATTGGAGCATTACTGAATTGCTCATCCTACACTTTTTCTGTTTATTCTCTTCTATGTTAGCAACTAAGTATATGCAGGAGGGTACACCGAACACATAGCTCACCTAGAATACTAGAAAGGGTCAGTCCTGGGACCATGATGGCACTTCTTGGAGGTGATGCTCCATGGGGTTAGCCCTTAAAGTTGAGACAGCAGATGTAAAAATTTAACAGCCATTGGAAAGGGTTCTAGTTCCAAGGGCCTGAGGGTCACATTAATTTCAAAACTTCCAAAACATATTGATTAGTAAATAGACATGGGCCAGTTCTCTTTGTATTTACAACTTTTAAGACATGGAAATATGTTTTCAGTTCTCAATGCTATTAATAAACAAATGAAAAATTAATGAAATTAACATAGAATTAAATGAAAGTGTATCACATTCTCAGCTGTAAGAGTATCTAACTGTTTGGGATTTATCTCTTCATGAGTTTTCTATGCAAGTGCACATGTTATCCCCTAGGGCTAGTTCTTTTGTGTAGGCCAGCCACCTGTGTGGCAAAGTGTCAAATACTTTTGTAAAATGTAAATTTAGACTTCATGTACTACAGTAACTTAATCCTTTCTGCACCAGAAAGGTGTGCTGTTCAGTGCAGAACAACACCAACACTTCCAGAGCTAAATGGGTTAAGTTAAGTAGGTGTTTATCTACAGAAGCCATTCATATAAAAATGAGTGACTCCCAGTTTTTTTCCTAAAGTGGATATCAACATCAAATTTCACATTTTTGGAAATCAGATATTTGTGGAAATAAATTTAATAAAAATTCGCCCTGGGATTCTTGATGGTGCTTGTTAGATCCTGGCTTGTGACACTTTTTGAAAAAAATCACAAAAAAGCTTATTCTGAAACAGAAAGCTATATGTAACGCTCTGTATCTGCACAAAAAGTCATATTAAATTATGTCCATAACAAAGTAACAAGGTGTATGGTTGTAATGTATAAGGGCAAATGGTCAAAAATTTTAACCAAACTTCTTCGCTCAACAATAGAACAAACACATAAAATGGAAAAAATAAAGTGCTATAGTGTTATAGTGAGCACAGCATGTTGTCTCTACATTAAAAAAAATTCTGCAGGATTTTTTGCCCATTCATCCAGTAGAGCATTAGTGAGGTCAGCCACTGTTGCATGAGACAGCCTGGCTCACAATGCCCCCTTCAGCATACTAAGACATTGTGGACAATGCTATGCTTCCAACTTTGTGGGAACAGTTTGAGGGAGGCCATTTTTTATTCCAGCATAACTGTGCCCCAGTGCACAAAGCAAATTCCATAAAGACATGGCTGGATGAGTTTGGTGTGGAAGAACTTGAATGGCCCACACAGAGTCCTAAACTCAACCCCATCCCCATTGGTATGAACTGGAATGGAGATTGCGGGTCAGGCTTTCTCATCCAACATCAGTGTCTGACCTCATAAATGCTCTACTGGATGAATTGGCAAAAATTCCCACAGAAACACTCCAAAATTACATGGAAAGCCTTCCCAGAAGAATAGAAGTTGCTCTAGCTGCAACTAGTTGGGGGACCAACTACATAGTATATATATTATATATTATATTATATAATATATATATATATATATTTGTATTTAGAATACAATGTCATAAAAGTCCCTGTTGGTGTAATGGTCAGGTGCCCCAATACTTTTGTCCATATAGTTTATTTATAACCATACAGCTGTTTCACAGGAAATAATGTTATTACTGGAAGTTAGCTTTTAGACTAGCTTTTAGACTAGCAATCAAATTTAGTTAACATAAAGCAGTTTATTTCGCTATACTTTTGTCTGGGTATCTCTAGCTGCACATTGAGAGGCATACCTTGAATCTAATTGGTGTGAACCTGACCCTTGTCAGGAATGAACATAGTGCTTAGGGGTATCTATAATATATTGATTAGGACAAATTTAAATCCACACAGGTGAATGATTACAGCAAAGGAGTATAGGCTAGTGAATAATTTACCATACACTATATGAATAATTTGTCACTAATGTATTCCACTATGGGATGTAGCACCTGTGTTTTTTGTGGAGGTGAAATCTGCTCTGGCCTGGCATCTGTACAACACTAAGTACAGCAATGAAGCTTCACAGTGGGACCTACAATCCTGAAAATTCATTCTACATTCTCTTTAGTATTAAAGAAAATCTACAATGACAAGAGGGAGTGATAAAGAATGAGCATATGGAAGAGAAAGTGCTCATATTTTATTGTAAGAACATCTGCTGGTGGAGTTCCTAAAACACTTCCTTCCAGAGCTGACTGTTGAGGTGGGTTGTGAATGCGGTGAGAGTAGGTGCTGAACAGATGTTTCTTCCCACTGTACAATACACTGAATCAGATCGGGAACTCAGGCTCTCTTATAACCTGTCATAACATCGATATAATGAGTTGCATGAAAATGTTCACTATATGCATGTATGGGTATGCGATTTCAGGTCACATCCGTCGCACCAGTCATCGATACAAATAGTGAAATCGGTTTGAGGTCCCCTTACTTATAAGATCTCATCTTCAGATGAAAAAGTCATGACATGCTGCATAGCAAATGTATTACAACATTAAAAATTAAAAAGACGCCTGAAGGAAACAAAGATACATAATTTAATAGTGGATAAAACCATTCAGCACATATAGTCTGCCCAGATTCCTAATGTATAGTCAAAGCAAAAAAGTAAAAGGTTATCTTACCTATTTTGCTTCTATGAGATGTGTGCAGGTGTGAAGCCTGAGCCTGACCTTGTGAGGGGCACTCACATTAACACACACTCAGACTCTTAACGCTTACACATACAGCTAGACACTCACACTTACACACATCCAGACATTCAACACTAATGCACACCCAGACATTCACATTTGCACATGCATTAAGGCACTCATAGACATTCAACACTTACAATCATGTACACACTCTAATACACATGTCCAGACACTAACATACCCAGACATGTGCACGCACACACGCATTCCTTTCCATGCACATTTTGTTTTCATGCATTTGTACTAATCAATGAAAACAAAGGCTGTCTCTGACCACACTGACGAAAGTGAACTGCAATGATTCGTCGCCATGTGCAGCTGCCATTACAAGCCGTTTTGGTGCTCATTGAAGAGGTAAACTGGGAGGGACTGCGTTTCGGAGGGTACATATCAATGACTGATAGGTAGAAGTAGAAAAAAACTGGGGTTGGTCTCATTGATTGTTATGGATATGATTGATGGGTCCAACAACGTGCGGGAGTTTTTCCTTACTTTTTTTTACTCTGGCCAATCAGCATTGTAAAAGGGACTTTTTACAAGGGAAAGTGACAAACATTCAGGGCCGGCCCAAGACTTGATGCCCAAGTTTAAAATGCTGCCCCCCCATTCCATCTGCTCCATCACTTCTCATTTGAGGCTCATGCAATACGGCTATTTAATCTCTTTACGTATTAGTCGTATATACGGTCTCACAGGTCCTGCTAATATCTTTCTTGGCCACTTCCCCTAATGGCTTCCCCACTTTCTCTCCTTTGTCATCCTTGAACACTTCAGTATTCCAGTAGATACCCTTTTGAGTCACATGGCTTCAAAATGCCTTTCCATAACCTCCTCTTCTGATCTCACACTGCATACTTACTCTAGCTCATACTAATTCCCTTACTCTTTAACTCCCCTAAACACTTCTTCAGTACTTTCAATTCCTTTTTACCCTGCCACTAACCTTAATGCCACATTTGAAAATTCGGCACAATCAACTTTACACCCTTGCCTATTGACTCTGCACCATCCCATAATCTGAACTCTCTTCCTCTTCATCATTAAACCAATTATTTCTTATTACTGAAGATGTGGTCTTTTTCTTTCCTCTTGTCCAACCACAATCCTATCCCCTCAATCCTATCCCTTCTCAGTCTCACTCATCTACTCTTGTCCTTATCATCAATCTCTTCCTCTCTACTGGATCTATTCCATCCTCATTAAAGTTAAGTTACTATAACTTCAATCTTGAAAAAGTCCTTCCCTGACCCTTCCAACTATTGTCCCACCTATCTATTTTGTCTAGCCTCTTCTTTAATGAATTGTATATACCCAAATAAGTTTCTTTATGCCAGCTCTTCACTTAAACCCTCTTTAATCTGGATTCCAGTTTCAGCATTCTACAGAGACTGCCTTTTCTAAAGTTACTAATGACATACTCACTGCTGAGTCCAAGGGCCACTACTCCATGCTAATCCTACTGGACATTTCTGCTGCTTTCAACACTGTGGACCACCCTTTTCTTCAAACTCTTCATGATCTTGGTCTCTGTGACAATGCTCTCTCCTGCTTCACATCCTACCATTCTGATCATGCCTTCAGTGTCTCCCTCTGCAGTAACACTTCCTATCCCCTATCAGTTGGAATACCCAAAGGCTCTGTTCTAGGACCCCTTCTGTTCCCACTTTACACTAGCTCACTTGTCTGCCTCTTTCCCTCCTCCTTAGATCATGTAACTGCCTTGCCTCTAACTGGATATTTGCATAATTTTTAAAATTCGGTCTTCCCATGCCTTCATTATCATTATCATTTCCGTGTGGCTAGTTCATCCTTAAAAATGGCACTTTTAATTTCTATAAGTAAAATGTTTTGTTATACACTCTTAATTATGTCCCGTTTATCCATTGTACTGTGCTAGGTAATATGATAGCCCTATATATAACAATAAATAATAATAATGCACAAAGACAAAAAACCACACACTAACATACCCAAAGACTAACATACCCAGACTCACACAGAAACATACCCAGCTATACACACCAACATGCTCAGACACACACACACACACTTTCAATAACATTCCCAAACACAGAAAGATACCCAGACACATACACACTAACATACCCAGACACTGACACACTTATAATATCATACACAGACACACACACTTACATTAACATACACAGATACATACACACTAACAGACCCAGATACACACACACATACACTAACATATCCCCGACACACACTAAAGTATCGAGGCACACATTCTAACATAACCAGATACACACACACTTACAGGGAAAAGAAAAATGTTGGTGCGCTAAGCTAGTTCCAGGATCAAATAATACAAATGTGTAAAATGAGGCATGAACATGCTGCAAATACAGTGTATTGGCTGTACAGTGTATACAAAAAACAAAAACTGTCTACTATGTATACTATGAGCATTGAACATGAGATACGCATTTGCACAGGCATTAATATGTTCTTGCGCATTAACCATCTGGCATATTAGAAGCATGAACAAAGGCACACTGGAATTTTAAAATTTAAAGGAATTGATACAACTATATCAGAAAATTTTCTGTTTCTGAAAACAAGGTTATTTTCTATTCTTTCCAGCCAAATCCTCACTGTTACATTGCCTCTTTTCATCATGAGTATATTGTAAGAAGTAAACTTACTAGAAAATTCAAACTTTCTTCAGAACTGACTTTTGATATATAATTATATATAGTCAAAGGAAAAGTCATTTTATAATACAATCTCTACATTTAATTGAATCATATAATTGATACAGATATAATAAAGAATTGTGAAACGTATATTAGTTATTGTGCATTGGATTAATGTGAAGGTTTCAGTGGGAAACTGGTTGGGATAAAGCCAACGCTAATTTAACCTCTGGTCAAATGGTTAGGAGTTAGCTAGTTTCCTTTTCCTCTTACATCACTCCCAAGGATTCAGACTAAAATAATATGGTCCAAATTATATGACATTACATGCACCAGGGAGGATAGTGTTGAAACCCCTTGGAGACAAATGAACCCCTGCAAACCGACAGCTGTACGACTCATATAAACAACTACAATATCACTTCCTAGTGAGTTACATTATAAATGGCGAGAAGCCGATTTTAATATTGCGACTACAAAGCACATATACAGTACATTTCATAGCTGTTAGGACTGCTAATTAACAAGTGCTATAACCCTCCTAGTTAGAGCCAGAGTTTGGTTGATTTATAAAGGTATTAATTCAGCCTGGTGTCTTCATAAAAATGTCAAAGCATATGTATCATCATATACATGATATATTCTTAAGCAAACATATCATTCCATGTCTGTGGAGGGTCTGAGGTCCAAAATAGGTCAAAGACATTTGCCAGTTCTATTAATGCTGCAGACATAAAGATGTTATATTGATCCAAAGAGTGGTTTCTCTAGCTAATATCCAAAATGTGCTAGCAAGATAAAAATATCTTAGTGGTCATTACACGAGATGCCAAGTAATAATACGATTGTTTCAAGGTAAAGTAAAAATATTACAATTGGCATTTTGTCTCACCATTGACCATAATTTATATTTTTGGTTTTTAAGAAAGAGGTATTAGAAGCTGCGGACTAATTTGCCTATCAGTAAATCACGTTATGTCTTATTGTGTTCGGTTCAGTCACAGAAGAGCCAAGAGAGATGAAACACAACAGCACACAACTAAGCGGACTAAAACATTTATAAGGCAGGTTGCGGTCCACTTTAAAAAAGTGCTGTCAAGTTGGACATTGGAAGTCTTCCATTGAGTAGCCATTGGGTTAAACTGCAGCAGAGTTTATTGTCAGGTGCGTCAGTTGAGTTCATTGTGCGAGTTGACAGTCAAGTTGGTCACCAGGTTTGGCAGTTCCTATTGAATTTACTGGTTATTGTGTGCCAGCAGTTGTGTTCATCGAGGTCACGTTAACAGTCAAGTTCACTTTACTTACTAAACAATTTATACTATATAGCCAACTCAAGTGAGTTAGCAGGAGAAACTCAACTAGACAGCTTAACAAAAGTCGATTCTTTGTTAATAGACTCCAAGGGTGTAGGAGCAAGGAAGATTGTTCTTCCTGTATTACTGTTTGGAGAAACTCATTAGTGGTTCTCATTTTATTGTGAGAGGAGGTACAAAGAACACCATACTTCAAAAATTTTATTCCCTACATGAGATATATTTTTAAAAATAACAATGCAAGGAAGAACAGATACAACTCCTGTTGAATTTGTTTTCCTGAATGCATCGGCACATAGTACAGTAGAGCAGCAGACAGTCCACTTCTATTTTTGAACTATGACTCCCATGAATCTTACTCAGCCAAAAGGAGATAGATACAGAAAGAGTATTTCTGCTACAAATGACTTATTGTTTGCCTGTTAACATGCTAAACACCGATAACCAGATTACCGCTTACAGCAATGTGTGCGTGACAGCCTTTATAAATACATTTTCTTTGGAGATTTATAAAGTATACTGTCTTTGTATATTTTTTTAACTCGTTCTCCAGACAATGAGTCTATGTTTATTGTATTTGTAAAAACCAAACATTGTTTCGTTCCTTTGTGTTGGTTTAAAGTGTACTGAAAAACATTCTCCCTTAATTTTGAACTTGACAGATGCTGCAAATAACACATTGTTTACCCAAGAATGGAGTATACAATCGGAAATAAAATACAGCTATGTGGTCCTAAATCCATTCCATGCAAGTCACTGAATAATCAGTTTTGGGTAATTGTATTATTATTGCACACTATCATTTCTTTGGAAAACAGAAAGCATATTTTGAAATGGGAATTAATTGACATGGTATACTTTTGACAATCCCCATCCCTGGAATTACCACCCCAATGAAGCATTGGAGTGAAAACGTAGCTAAGGAGTATTACAAGCTATGAACTGGAGACCAGAACCCAGTCCCAGGCAGTGTGAATTAGGGAACCTACTACACAAGCAATAAAAAAACAAGAGAGCTGAGACTGCTTTTACTCTGTATTGCTTACAGATAGATTACGTTTATTTATAGAGCGCCAGCAGAATCTGTAACACTAGAATAACATTAAAATTGACAATATACTATTTGACAGTAAGATTACCAAACGTTAAGGCATACTGGTACAGAAAGAGGAGAGGGACCTGCTCTTGCAAGCATAAAATCCACTGGTCAAGATTTATTCTTATCATCTGTGAATTGGACTGTGTTTTTGGTTGTAACACTTATGGCTACTTTTAATGAATTTTTCAATATTTCTATGGTCTTCCTTTATCTCACACAGAGCAGAATTCATTTTTATTTGTGTGGCTGGCATGTGACTAGGACGACTTATTTATTAATGGACATTTGTTGATGTTTATCCCTTCACTCTCCACTTATTATTTTATACTAACCCTTGCAAAGAGTGTATCCTCACAATTATAAAAAAATGAGACATATTTTATGTAGTTCACATGTAGCATTTCCTTATAAAATCCCAGGTCCAGTACATGCCATGATCCACCAACGCGAAGAAATGTAACCATTTCTATTTTGCAGACTGTTAGAGCTCAATCATAGTTACTGCAAAGACGTTATTTATTTTCAGTAAGGCTTTATCAGAAATTGTAGTGTCTTGGAGTGTCTTTTGCAGTCTTCGCATTGCATATACTGATTTCAATGGTTTCAAACACTCTCATACAAATGGCACATGCATACACATATTGTGACCTAGGGCAGCAGTTCCACAACAGAGGCAGCCCTCTGCAGCATAACTGGCCGTGCCAATGCTCCATGGGCCAGCTGAGTAGATTTTACTTATAACCAGCCGAGCCTCTATAGCAGACTTAGGGCAGGCTTAGGGCAGTAGTTACATACTGCACGGTGTGTGTGTGTGTATATATATACATTTTAGGACAGCAGTTACATACACCACTGTTTGTGAATATATATATAGATAGATATACACACATACGCTATATGGACAAAAGTATTGGGACACCTGACCATTGCACCAACAGGGACTTTGATGACATTGCAGTCTAAATACATAGACATTAGTATGTAGTTGCCCACCCCCCTTTGCAGCTATAACAGCTCCCACTCTTCCAGGAAGGCTTTCCATAACATTTTGGAATTTGGAGTGAATCTGCGGGATTTCTTCCCTATTCATCCAGTAGAGCATTTGTGAGGTCAGGTGCTGATGTTGGATGAGAAGACCAGGCTTGCAGTCTCTGTTCCAGTTCATCCCAGAGATGTTCAAGGGTGTTGAGGTCAGGGCGCTGTGCTGGCCAGTCAAGTTCTTCTACACCAAACTCATCCAACCATGTCTTTTGCTTTGTGCACTTTGTGCACAGCGCAAAATGTCCAAAAAATGTCCAAAATTCCATCAGAAATCAGTAGATTTGAGCTACAATAATAATTTACAACATTAACAATGTCTACACTGTATTTCTGATCCATGTAATATTTTACAGGACAAAATTTGTGGTGCTTTCACTAACAAGGGCATTTCTAGGTGACCCCAAACTTGCTTTACGCAGTGAGGAATTGTACCTTATTCAGTAGATGCCTTTATCTTCAATGTCATTTGAGGGTGAAATGACTAGGATACATATACAAAACAACAGGAATGTCCTTAGTTATAGGCCAGTTGTGGATTTTAGCTCTGTGATGTGTACTCAATAGAAACCTAGATTTTCTATGCTAAAATGTGCAAACTAAGACATTTTTGCCCATTACATGTTAAAATGTAATTTTTATGAATGTCAGTGATTAGTCTGTAACATGCTCAAGTCTCAGTATTTACTTGCTACTTAGCTGGACAGTCTTTCACAAGATGACTAGAAATAATCTGGTTCTGTTTCAAGTAAATATTTAGAAGACCTCAGTAGGTCTTCTTACAAAACCTGTGCCGAGTATTATATTTAGCAAATGCAAAATGATTTTCACTGGGATATAGTCAGTGTTACTAGTTCAGTTCCATTTCAAAGTGTTTGAGCTAATCCTGGCTAATGAAATATGCATAAGTAGTTTAACCTGTCTCAGATTAATGCTACATTGTGTCAATAGAAAATATTCCTTGACAGATTTGACTATATGGGTTAAATCCATATGTCAGAAGCTTATATTCCTATCCAGTATCTGTTTCTACCATAATAATGCATTCTGGTCCCTAAGCTCTTGCGTGATGCATGGAGCATGAGATACCCAAATATCTTTGTCCCTTCAGGGAAATGCGTGCCCATTTCTATTCTTAACCATTGGACTGGATGTCATTTTCTGTCTTTTTTCCTCCGAGAAGACATTTTTTATATTGAAATATGAGCTAAGGCAGAAGTGGAAAAAGCTTCCCCTTGTGGTCATGGTTATGTGGGCTTGAACGTCAGACAGCATGTGTGTAGCCCTGCTGGGAGCTGTATTTTTATAAAGTATTCTGATTGCTGAATGGAACTCTAAAATGAATGGGGCATGTACATGTTTGTTTTCGCACATCTGGGATGAAAAAGTTTTGTGAGCCAAACTAATATCCTACAGTACAACATGCTTCTGGTGTGACAAATATATTGGGGTGTCTTCAAACTGTTCCTTCAGTTTCTGGCACTGTTCTGCTGCTTGTTTAACCACATATAGCAGGAAACAAGATAAACACGGTATTATAAAACAAATATTTTATTTGAGGAAGCAAAGCACAAATTAAATTTTCTACACTTCAGTGTACCTCATGTTTTTTTTCCTCCCTCCATCAAGTTGTCGCTCAGGCTTTCTTACCCTCATCATACAATCCTAATATATATGTTTCAGTGAGTGTGGCAAGCATTTCAGTAGTGATTGGTAGTAGAATTTCAGAACCATCAGATTTTGTTGGTGAACAACAGGCCTGGCCATCAGGCACATCTATATCACCCCTTACAGCCGAACGTTGGGTGAATGCATGTATGTCGCTTGGCAACCACTGGCCTTTAAGTGCCAGTGTGGCTTAGTCATTCCTAGTCTGGACCTGGTGAACAACCATCAGTTTTTTTTTTGGAGCACACCACACTTAGTGTGAATTACAAAGTTACATTAGTTAAGATAGCCTCCAGCGAGTAGTGCATTGTCTGGTTGCCCAAAAGAAGGGTAATGTGGTAGTGTAGTACTGTTGTATCCTGCTGTCCATGGAGAGGCACATTACAGGACTTGCATTCAGAATGTCAGATTTGACAGTATGCTTTTGTAAAACCTTAGTTATTTTATAATCGTTACTCGAGTTCTCACATGTTATTTCTCATGGATATAATTCCTGTCCTAGGAATAGTCATTCTATCTGAAATTTTGTATAACGTCTAATGGGTGTTTTAAAAAGAGGACTTCACTGGATTGTAGGGAATACAGTCTATTTTTCTGGTAATTTTGCCTCCATCTGCTGTCCTAACAGAAACTTTAGAGCCTCCCGGAAGATTTACAAAACAAGTGGAAATATACAATGGCCACAGGATTGAAATCCATTTTCACTTTTTTTCCGCTAGTTTGGTGAAAAAAAAGAAAGCAAAAAAATCTGCAACACCTTCCTTATTTAACATGTCGATGTGTTTGACATATGTAACAAAACTATGGTAAGCCATACACATATTAGATTTCGAAAAGTCATTTTTCAAACATCTGTTTGGAAGTGTTAAGGCCCTGCTGAAAAACCTCACACAGATGTGGGCAAAAAGCCATATCTGAGATAATAATAGTTTACACAAACATCCTACAAAGACGCCCTTCACTAAAATGGTCTAATATGCTTTTGAAAAACAAAAAATGGCAGGCATACTTACAAGCCAATGTAGCTTTCCCATCAAAATGCATTGTGATGAATTTTCATCAAGGTCATTATACATTATGAGTGCATTATTTTGTTTTTTGAATGTGTATAAATACATGAGCAAATTACAATACATAAACTTTATGGACAAAAGTATTGGGACCCCTGACCATTACAACAACAAGGACATTAATATGTAGTTGGTGCCTCCTTCGCAGATTTAACAGTTTCCACTATTCTGAGAAGGCACTGAAGTTGGATGAGAAAGCCTGACCCGCAATCTCCATTACAATTCATCCCAAAGGTGTTCGATGGGGTTGAGGTCATGGCTGTGTGTGGCCCGCTCAAGTTCTTCCACGCCAAACCATGTCTTTATCGGCCCTTCTTTGTACACCACTATAGGGACGAAAGTATTGGGACACACCTCTTAATTACGGAAATCAGGGTTTGGGCTGTGCCCAGTGAAGGAAAATGCTTCAGCATACCAAGACAATTTGGACAAAGCTATGTTTCACACTTTGTGGGAACAGTTTGGGGAAGACCCTTTTCTATTCCAGTTTGAATACGCAGAATACGCAAAGACATGGTTGAATGAGTTTGGTGTGGAAGAACTTGACTGGCCTGCATGACATCACAAATGCTTTACTGGATCAATGGGCTAAAAATTCCTACAGAAGAACACCAAAATCTTGTGGAAATCCTTCCCAGAAGAGTGGAAGCCATTATAGCTGCAAAAGGGGAGACCTACTTCATATTAATTTCTATGTATTGAGAATGTGACGTCATCTGTTGTCTAAAGTCCATGTTGGTGTAAACATTATATCTGCATGGGGATATGAATTTATAGGTACATCGATAGATGAATACATATGTGCAGGAGATAACACACACTCACTTATGTTACATATTTAGCTTTGGATGAGGAGTTTCATAAACAATATATTTTTATTATTTTTGGATGTGTTTTTAATAAAATGGTTAAGAAGAGTTTTGGGGGACTTACCCCTTCTTTTTGGCCAGTAGATGGATACATTGAAATGCTCGACTGACTTTTCTAATCCT
This sequence comes from Spea multiplicata, assembly GCA_009364415.1. NCBI lineage: Eukaryota > Metazoa > Chordata > Amphibia > Anura > Pelobatidae > Spea > Spea multiplicata. The sequence goes on along the minus strand of VKOC01019094.1, from coordinate 16,730 downwards.
AAAATAACACAATTAATACCTTCCTGGCTTTGTATAAGTTTACACACATGATATCATATTCTGTAATTTGCCATAAACTACATCCTATAATTCATGTGCAGTTGCAAAAAGTCCAAGTCATTCTGAAGCGTAAACTAGATTTACTCAAGTGCCTGCAAAAGTCAAAGAAACCGAGCCAACAGGCTCACATGGGATACTCTTGTCAAGTTATTTGCATCTAATCCAACTGAATTCAAATGATTAGAAAAGCATGAAGCTTGCTTGTAGCAGTTTGTTAAATGCTTGTGGGCTATGGATGGTTAAGACCAGCATTTGGCAGAAATTGCAGATTTACAACAACAGAGCACAATCACAGCAGGTTCGAGGAACCATATGCTTCTTCCTGCATATCTAATCCATTGCTTACACACATTTGGATAAAATTATTATAAATTATGGATTTCTATATTAAGAAACCTCTAAGGGAAACATAACTATTTTAATGCTGCTCTCTAATCAGACAGCATAGAAAAGATATATACATATATATATAATATATATATATATATATATATATAAATATATTTATATTGCACCAACAATTTATGATGTGCTTTTTATAATCCATATATTTAAGGGGTATGAAAACTAGAATTGACATGCTAAAACAAGGTAATACCATAGATAGAGAGGGCCTTGCTCTCAAGCTTACCATATATAATTTATATTTTAGTTATATCTTCATAATCATTATTGTTATTATTATCATCACTTTATTTCTACAAGTTCAAATAACACAGTGTACCAATGTGTTTCGTATAGTGGTCTGGTCAATTTGCATCTAATTATTTGCATTCTTTGTTCTGTTTTTCAATCTCCTTGATTTTGAGCTCTCTCAATTTAGGGTTTATCAAGAGTCATTGAAGTGTTGCTAAAAACATAGAGGTGTTTTATCACTCTGATCTTCTTAAGGCGTTGACCATGCCTTTTTTCCTATGATCTCCAGCTGTGTGCAAATAAACTGTATATTCATCTAACCTATGTGTGAAAAATGCTTGCTGTAGCAACAGTGGTCTGTCTTCTAGATCAATGCGTAGTGCCTAATCATTTGGGTGATTAAATTAAAATCAACTTGGCAGTTGAGCAAGTTCATGTAGTATGGTTATGGGAATGAAGGGCAGCTGAGAATTCCCAGTCTCCTCTACCATGTTTAGATAGATAGGTAGATTGATAGAAATATAGTAAAGTAATGGCTATCTTAAATAAAAGAAATACTGTTTTGTCACACTGAATAACCATATATTGCTTACCTTCACCACTATTAAAATAGTCTAAACAGGAGTAACCAAGTTATCTATCTATCTACCTATCTATCTATCTATCTATCTATCTATCTATCTATCTATCTATCCATCCTTGTTTTTCCCGAACAACATCTAAGTTTTTTATATTAAACGGTTGTTTAGGTTGAGAGCAACCACTTTAAGAATATCTTGCCAGACTGGCAACCAGTGTTGAAGAAGTGGTTTAACATGCCACTATGCATATTATCCAATGTTGAACAAGTAGTTTGACATGTCACTATGCATATTGTTAGAAGGGAAATTGGGTGACCAAGTTACTTTTATACATGATGTAAAAAACATTCACAGAGAAGAGTTTCACTTAGTCATCTTTAATGTATGTGGGTAACATATACCCAGAGCCAAAGATAACAAAAACATTGCAAACTGCTGTCTCTATTCATAACAGATGAATCATACATACATGAGAACACTCAGTGAGTGACCCAGATATCAACTGCATTACAAGATGAAGCAACAAAGCTAATGACTAATATAGATTAAAGTTTGTGGGTGCACCTTTCAGCACTGCAGAGCACAGACGTCATGATGGAATGATGTGTGTGCTGGTGTCTAGAATTTCATTATCTTGGATGTTTGCGTCCAGTTCGATAGCTAAGACTTTAACCTACTATGATAGGAAATCATACGCTCTGCTATCCATCAGGGGCTTAACATATGTTGATGTGGAAGGCGGCAGGAAAGTTCTAACACTGCTTGTGAGAATGTGGTCTATCTGTATACGTCTTCTCACCTTCCCTACAAGCCCCAGCTGTCACTCCTGGTTGATCTCTGTTACCTATGGACAGTAGTTTTACCATGCCGCCATCTAGTGACGGAAGTGCACTGGGTACATAGAGATGTAAAGAGATCAATCAGTTTTATCTTTTATTTATATAGCGCCAACAATTTACACAGCACGTCTTACGATACATATGTTCAAGGGAGAGGACAAAACTACAATTGACTAAGAGAAACGGATACATTAAGAGGGATAGATAGATAGATAGATAGATAGATAGATAGATAGTAGTAAAGGTGCACACAAGTCCAGTAAATTAATTTACTAATATCCCAAAAATGATAAATTACATTTCCCTCTTAATTCGGGACTTTTGCCCTTTTATGAGTTTTTAATTCCATTCGTGAAAAAGTGGCTCATGCAGTGAGCAATATACTTTTCCCCTGTGTCTTCTTTTTCATCTTGCCCCATTGAAAATAGAAACAAACTTTGGTATGGTCAAGTACCAATAACAACAGATCTCTGCCCATCTTTTTCCCCACTACAAACACATGGAGACATCTGATACATAAGATGGGTTAGTTTTTGTTTTAATTTCCTAGCTAATAAGGGTGCCAGGATCTGAATGTGCTTTCTATAAGACCTGGGGAGCCAATAATTAAGAGCCAAGTGCCCCAGTGCTGGCCAGTTCCACACTCTGTTAACTCAGAGCATGAGAGAATCACTCTATAAATTGTGGGAAACTTGAAAGATTTTGGCAAGTTGTTCTGCGGTATCCTCTTTCAAACTAATCTAAAATACTGCACAACTATGCAGGTCCGTTAAGCCTCTTGGAGAAGTGTTGATTAAATAAACCATCCCAGAAGCATAAATAACGGCTGCTGACTTTACATCTTTATCTAAAGACAGCTATCAAGTGTCCCTGAAACTAAATTGCACTTCTAATGACTAAATATTGTCTCATATGTGAACAGTACTTATCGTAAAATATACTTAATAATCCATTTTCCCTATTAAAAGGCTGACTGTTCACAAGAGCAGGGCCCTATTCTCCTGCTGTACCAGTATACCTTATGTTATGGTTCATTTTGTTAATTGTTAATTTTACTTGAAAACAAGTTTTGTTACAACACAGACAAAACAGTGTCACAAGAGTTTTATTGTGGGTACATTGAATCAGAACCTCTGATAAATAGACAGCTTAAGTGTCGTACTTATTCTCTTATGAGCAGGGTTGGTTGGTCTCATGTCTCATGTTTTTTTTAATGTTATTATCAATTTTGTATTCTCCTTCAATATAATAGCTGTGCAGAATCCGGTTGTGCTCTATAAATGAAATAAAAAGTCTTATTATTAATAATACTATATAACTCATCAAAAATATTAAAGAGACAATGGTGTACATAAAGATTGAGCATATAATGTTTTATTAATAATGTTAGTCCTTCTGTAGTTCCCAGTTGCTGATTAATAGTGGTGATTAATAGTGGTGGTATATTTGGCTAACTGAAATACATTCGATCGTAGTATATTAGTCAGTAAATTTAATATAGTAAATAACAAACATTTTATTAGAGTTAATAATTGGTCTGATGGATATTTCAAAATGGTCTCCAGGATGATGCAAAAACTATTTTAAAAAGATGGCAACATATCAAACATTAGCAAGATTAATGAAGTTGTCGGAAATTTCGGCCAAGTTTCAGTAATATCTCATATTTCGCTTTCATATCTGCAGAGCTTACAAAGTGCTCTGGACCTATTTTTTTTACTGTAGAGAGGGGTTGTAAAAGAATAAAGCAGGATTGGTATATCAAATGGTTTAATGTCTTTATTAGCTAACATATTGCCATAAGGTACAGACATTCAACATTAGACTTGAAGCTTGCAATTTCAGTTAGCCAAATATACCCCCACTATTAATCAATGGTCCATTTGGATACCACAGTGTACGACTTAAAACCAGTACTGAAGAGCTTGTTTTAAACATTAACATTTAACATTCAGGTTATTCTTTTCTTGCAACCCTCCCCTTACAGAGAGTTATCCCAACACATGCTGGCTTGTCGGCCCGATCATAGACAAATGGCGATTCTGTAGATCACACTATTTAGGTGCTAATCTCCTTGTCTAAAGCATTTTGTTAACTGTATTTAGCATATTCATTAAGTTGTTTTTGATAAGGAGAGGATGGTTATCTGTCCTGTATCTTAGTGGGGGTTCTCAGTAGTATGTTGTCACTTTTAGACAGCTTCCTGGATGGAGGTGTGGAACCGTATCAGTAGAAGATGCAAGCAGCTGTGTTAGACCCTGTTGGGCACAGCAAGTACAAGAATTCCCAGCACCCAGTACTCTCTGATTAATGTTTACTTAACATCGCAAAGTAAATTTAACCAGACGGTTCTAGGTGTTCACAACATTTTGGGGATTTTTTTTTTACCCTTTACTTTCCCATTGTAATAAAACTCCAGGGCAAATGGTTTATCTAGTCATTCTAGTAATATTTTCAATAGATAGCAATGCAATTTAATGGAATAGAAGAGTACAGACATTCTTTGACTTACATCTACTCAGTTTACAGAGATTCACATTTATGCCATGCCCTTGTTTAAGACAAGTCTTTGAGCAATGTTTTGGTAGAGTAAGACTGATATCATATTTCCTTCTGTGTGCTGTGGTTTTGCGTGTGTAAAGGAATGCTATTTCTCATTCTCTAGTAATATAAACAGCATCATCACCATGTATTGTTATGGTTGTGCTCTGTGTAATATAGCTTTGCCAGTGATTTAGATTAGACACACTCATGGACGGGGAACTCCTATTCCTGTGAGTTTGTGTGTTTTTAATCTTACATTCTTGTATTGTTTTGTCAGTGTATAACATCATGTCAAATGAATACACTGCACTAGCCTGCTTTAGTGCACAATGTGTATGAATCCCATAAACTAAAGTTAATAATAATCTTAATTTCTATTTTAGAACGAAAAGTTGACCATTGTCGGAACAAAAATGTGGAAATACTTTCTCACTTTAATATTTGCCTGTTCTAAGAAAGCAGCCATATGTATATTATTAAGTGAGCACTTAAGATGGGAAGTATAAATAGACAGTATATCATATGAATGTCTAATCATTGAATGTCTAAAGTCATACAACCAGAAGGCATGCATTACGTACCATTTAGCCAGCACTACTTATTTCTGTTAGTCTAAGCAAAAATATAGAAAAACATTATAATACATTTTCCACATCACTCTTCTGGTGCAATTGTATTACCTTGTGATGGATTTAAGTATTATCTTGTATTCATATAACTTACGCTGTGCTTCTTACAATATTTATATTGGAGTATGAGAAAAATATTTTTGACCGACTAATACAACCCAATACATTAGATAAAGGGGCCCTGCTTGCAAGCTTATCTAGAGCGTCCCACATAGTTTTATTCCATACAAGGAAAGCCCTTGTCATATACTGTAAGACATTTAAAAATGCTGTATAAAATAGTCATACCACTAACATTTAATAAAGCCAGGTCAATTGTCCAATTCTGGGGACAAAATTGCTCTTTCCATGAGAAATCAAAGCAAATAAGAAATAAGACTGATTATAATAGCAGAGTCTCATGAATTCACAGACTTTCTTTGTGATTTTGCAGAAGCAGCCATTGATTTTGAAACACCCTGTTTGCATATCGTGTATACAATGTTCCAGTTTTGGCAGCGCTTCATATCAGCTTGTACCACCTGGTGCCTTCCTCTACAGTCTATAGACATTATCTATGAAAACATCACCTGCTAGGTCAGAAGAGGAATTTAACCTTGTGTAAAACTTTTGCATTATTATACACTCTGAAATATAACCCATGAAGGGCACTCTCATGTAGACAAAAGCAAAGACCATAAACTTGGAAAGATTTTGATAGATAAAAACTTATTCTGCAATCTGGGTGGAAAGCATTCCACAACTTTTATATAAAAACTATAACTATTATATATATATATATATATATATATCTACCAAAGAAAGCTTTGACCCAATAAAAATGTTTTATCCTTAAACTGGTTACTTTAGAATGTTATGAGAAAAATTCATCAAATTTGCATAGTTATATAACTTCCAAACACGTTTGTGCGTCTAAACCATATGTTAACTAATGTACAAGAATGCATTAGCTAATATTAATAACTCATTAAGAAAAACACACTGTGAGAAAATCTATGACATTTTTGTTGTTCTAAGGGGCTGTTATCAAGAAGCCATTTCTGTGGCGGTTTTAATAACTCATCTAATAACTTGGTGACAAAAGTTCTCACGTGAGGTAATACCGCTATGTTGGTTAAGTGCGAAACCATACTATTTTCAATGGTTATACACAGTAATTATTCTCAATTAAAGTCTTAAAATGTCTGCGCAATGTCAAGAAGGCAGCAGGAAGTTAGTGTGCTTGACAGAGTCCATTTCAATGTTGGAATGACAGTACTCAAACTCTTTGACATGGTTTGAGAATTACATGAACGCTTTGTCCTACTTAACACTGTTACACAAAGGTTGATTAAACGCGATACGGAATACAAAGAATATGTTAGCCATAAACAGAAATGAGTGTAATTGTATTCCGAGCACTCAGATAATGAGGTTGAGGAGAAAATGAGGAGAAATTGTAACATAAAACTCAAGAAGTGAATGCTAGGGGAGCCAAAAACGAAAACATGCTCGTCTGCAGTATAACTAGATTGTTCAATTCACTTCACACTTCGCTAGAATGTTCCTGATTCAGTTAAGGTAAGTTTAGGCTGCACAGTTGATACTTGATACTGGTTGGGAATTATATTAGCATTCATTGTTGTCAAGTAGCAAAGAGAGGGGATATAATGGGGAAGCAGACATGCTTTTAATGTGGATTTATTTATTTGGATGGTTAATTTGTAGTAACAGACCTTAGAAAACCCTAACATGTAACATTCATATGAATTTTCTAATGCATTATTTTATTCGCAAAACAGAGTGTTGGCAACAGAACTGCTATCACCGACACCAACTCACATTATGAAAGGCCAATGCCGGTGTGGTTCTACTCATAAATAGCTTAGATGACCTTGCATAATGCATCTTTAAATCAGTGAGATTTCTTGCTGATTGCACAATGCATTATCAAAATGCATTCTTCTTTGATTGGACTGTCTCCGACATTAATATAGACAGCTGGCAAGACCTAGGACAGAAGTCCTAGCTGCACAATGGCCTGCTTGCATAGACCTCCCTTGTTACTAGCAGATATACAGTTTGGATGAATTTGCCAACCAGTACAATGTCCATGGCAGATTTTCTTGGCGCTGCGTGCCCTTAAAAAGCAGTGTGCTGGGATTTGACATCACATCCCGACACTCAGCATTGAGAATGGCACTCACAGAGGTAAGTGGATGGGGATGGCCGGGTAGCTGCCCTGGGTCAAGCCAAGAACAGCACCAAGCGCAGATACTGAACATAAACAGAAAACACTCAGCTAATTTAGAAAGTCTCCATATTTTGTCACCAGGCAGATGTGTTGTTAAGCAGTGTCCAGTGTCAAATCTGTAATATTTTAAAGCGTGGCTGTTTTTGACTGATGTCTGAAATCTAGTAAATGTTGCCAGACTGCTGGTGGCATCTTTATTGCCACATTTTTTAACATTATTTCATATTTAAACACAAAAAGTGTGGATAGGTGTGATCTTGTACTTTCAATCATTCATACACTCATGTTTCTGTACTTATATTACCTTGATTAGAATATTGTATTTAAGTTAAACATAGACAGTAAAGTCGGTAAAATATTCCACATTTATATATAACATTATATACATTTCTCCTTCTGCATTAAATTACTTGCTCTCTGGATAATGGATGACACCTGCTGGTCAATTATAAGATCAAATCTTCAGTATAGGCTACAAAGTGAGATGGGGTATTAGATTCAGCTTCTTCTAAAAATGTTATCATGGACTATACTGGAAACAATGGCACAGCTGGCTACTGAAATATTTTACATTAAATGTTGTAATAGATTATAATAGTATATTTAAATTAGGATGACATCATCTTGTAACTCTCATAACTGCCCCCTCTCAACACGGATTAACAGAAACATTGCAAAGTATAATTTGACAATAGAAGGCCGTTTGGCAATCTGTCTGATTCTACCTGTACCTCTGTACCGCTACACATGGCAGATAGAAGATGGAGGTAAAAGTTTGGGCTTGGGGGTAGCGTTTAAAACAGATGCTCCATGGGGCCAGACTTTGGTTCACATGTGGCAGCTGTGAGATCTGGATAGGGTCAACTCAGTCCTTCATCCTCCCAAGGTCAATAAAATGAGTGCCATCAGATGGGTAATAATAACAACTATTATTCAGCTGCTGATTCAGTTAATTCTGAGAGTATGCGCTAAAAGTGATTTGACCTCTACTGGGAGAAAAGCACTATGCAAATATTATGACAAACATGCTTATGGGAAACCTTTATATATTGTCCCTTGAGAACATCTACCATCTCTACCGGTACCATACATGTTACAAATGTTAAAAAATCCACACTACGTAACATCGACTTTTTGGAGGTGATCCTGCTGTACATATATAGCTTCCATTGTTGTTTATATGACATTAAATGTAAGTAACATTTTATGTAAAGAGATACTTTCTGTTGAACATAGCAAGGATCTTTTAAAGGTTGTAACCATATATTTAAGTTGTAGGCCATCTAGTCATGGCAGAGGAAAGAAACACAAAGGTCCTCTCTGTGACAAATTCTCATTGAGATGATGGATACATTGGTTTTAAAGTGCAGTCATAAGATCACCATAAAGTAATTGGTGCTTAGCAATATCGACTACCATTTCCGCTACGAGGAATAAACCAACTCTACTAAAGTGGAAAGGCAGTAAAGAAACCTGAGAGCAAACACATTTAATTAAAAGAGTCGTTAATTATCATGTGCCTTCCATCAGAACCTGAAGCTGGCTCTCCCTTTGTAGTGTGCTTCCAGACTTTTAGTGTCAAGGAGTATCATGTTTATTTAAGAAAAATGTGAATGTGAATATGCATGGTTGGGTTACCACTTCATGTCTTTTACAGACAGTTAACAAAACAAATGGCTCTCAGGGTTGAACAATGTAATCGTTTCAGATCCTAGACCTGTCATCCAGTAATCAGCAAGCTGTGAAGATCTCAATGAACTTGATTACTGGATATTCAACCAAATGCAAAAAACGGGTTACCCTAGCAGCAATGTTTTGCCATTATGCATTTTAATTACAGAACGCATTTTACAACCGGCATTTAATACAGTATGGTACAGAGCAATGAAGTACCACGCTGGAAAAAATAGCTTTTTTATTGTGATATTAAACGTACGTTAACTTTAGGTGCCATTGGATATAATCATGAGATACATGGCTGCCACACATCAATATCATTAAGACACACATAAGAACCTCCTCTGCTTTAATACCATTAATAAAGGAGTCTACCTTGGGTATTAAAATCAAATTTTACTGTCCCATGCTGTCCCACTAATGAAGAATGCATATGAAACTATTTTCTATATACTTGAATATGCATTCATTAACCTGTACGTGTAAAAAAACATCACTTTTGGTTGTTTGAAGCAGCCAGTGACAGTAAAGGGAACCCACTGAAATCAAAGTAGGTGCTTTCTGAGCATGTACATACAGGGTCTTGTTAGATCCCCTGGAACAGTGTTGGAGCTGGAGTCTTAAATCCATTATTCTATGATGTTGGATGTAATGAATTCATATAGGGCCAGAGATTGATAAGTGTGTACCTTTAAATAAGCAATTAAAATGTCTAAGTTCAACGAGATAAACTATTATTTCCCACGTAGGTATTTGCAACCCATATGAAATATTACTTTAAAAATATAATTAGGTTACTTTATGTTGCCTTCAACCTTGCAGATCATTGAAGCTTCAGAAAGTGAAGTTATCCTTCAACCTGTTGAGTAGGCTCTGAGCTATTAGAAGCATTATTTGATTATCCAACATACATGACCTTTCCGTCCAGTGACATGTCAATCTATGAAGGTTTAGTCACAATATGTGGGGTTAGTTTTATTATTGTTAATGTTCTGTGCAGAGGCATTGGTGGTAAATAGCTAAAAGGAATGGAGCCCTATTCATCAAGAAAAGGCCCAAGCCTCAAACATGAACGTATGACAATATTATCAGTGCTGAATAACACAACAACTGAGTTTTCATCATATTATTGTACCCTGATACTTAACTAAGTTTCCTTTACACATTTTTGACCAACAAACTAAGTTTGTTGTAATAATATGTATTTTGCATAAACTAAGTTTGTTGTAATAATATGTATTTTTGTATATAATGAATTAAGCTCAAAGAATCTAAATGTAAAATATACATATTTGGGGAGGAAATATGAGTTTCATTTAGTTTGTCTACAAAAATATCCATTAAAAAAAAAAATTAAAATGTAATGGTAGATTTCACTCTATGTGGATGCTGTGTATTAGGGGTGGTATTATTGGTGGCATTCAGGGTCCCTGCTACACTGTGTCAGTTGTTTATTCAAGGTGCAGTATATTCGGATTATCCTCCCACGAACGGATAAAAGTTCTCCAATAAAAGTATATAAGTAAGTCATAAAGTATGCCGTCAGAGGAGACTTCACTATGTATATGGTCCCATATCAGATGTGTAAAATGGAGAAATGCCACTCTTCTTAGAAATATTTATCAAAAATTAAACATTTTGTCTTAATTCTGTTTCCTTTGTAAACATTGAAAAGTAGTTTTCACCAAAGGTAGCGGTACAGCCACAAGGTCTCAAGTCTTTTACCTTGACCATATCATTTACAATATGCATCAACATGTCATCACGTATTATAGGTGACAGGTCTGGACCACTTATTTATTTACCTTGGTTCACCTTTCCCCAAAAGGTTCCGTTTTGTTTGCTTGTCTCCTTGTTCCAGGCTGCTGCTAATGTCAATGGGTTCCCTAAGCTATTCCTGGCAATTAAAAGTCACACTTCAATTAATAGATAAAATAGGGTCATATTACTAAAATAACATTTATTGTCATTATAATGAAAAAGTTTACATTTACTCGCCTCAAAATTGAAGTTTTATTTGTTCATATGACTTAAAAAAAATGTTTACATGTCTGTGGGCAATGAGCATAGTATACAACAGGATTTTCTGAGGTCTTCTTGCAGAATGCATGGATCAATCAGTGATGAGACTTGAATCTCACTGATTTAAATATGCTTTATACATCCAAGCTATTCTTGGAGCAGAAGCTTATTTGGGTTAGCCTTTCGTAAACTAAAGTGAGGTCAGTGACATGAAATTGTAACTCCGCAGCAAGCTGTCTTGTCCTGCCACTTTTTAGTGAACAAACCCAAAAGTCTCCTGTGCCTATCTATGAACAATGGAAATAACAAAAGATAAGGAAGCATACCCAAAATAAATAATAATATATAAATTTAACTAAGGCGCCAAAATGGAGGTTTGACAGTACAACACACAGCCATACTACACTGCTTTACTCTGCAAAACCAGACTTAAAGGTAGCCAGTGTCACTATTAATCAACTAGGCACTAACACAGAATTATATCAAATTTTCTTTCCCCCCCTTCAATTTTCTTTACTGTATACGTACATTTAACACAAATTATACTGACTGGGTTAGTTGCAAATCACATTCCCAGTTTTACTTTTCAGATATATGTATTTTGTAGTCTAATCACGGTGAATAGAATAGCATTAATTCTTAATCCATCAAGGAACACTTAGGTACACAAGCTGCCTGTAATACTGCTCATTTTTTCTTATATATAAAAATGACAGTAAGGGAATTTAATTATGTAAATAATGTATTGGATAGAGATACGGGTATCCTAAATATAACACAAAACCAAGGGCCAAGTAATGTTTGATGTTTTACTGGAGGAAAAATGGGCAGACTAGATGGTCCATATGGTTCTTATCTGCTGTCAAATTCTGTGTTTCTATGACATAATTACATGTCTGAATGCAATGTTTTACTTGATAATTTTAATGACTGTTGTGTGTGTGATTTATCAGGGAAGTCTCACTTTTAAGCATAACTTAATAAAACTGCTTTAAAGGTACTGAAATAAATCTTGGTATTGTGACATTATTGGTCTATATTCAAAGCAGTAATGTACAATTCAAATTGGTTGCCAAAATCAATCCTGAGATCTGGATCTGAGGGAATCACTAATTTCTTCATGTATTAACTCTTAGGTAAAAGAAACATAGTATCATCATATCTAAGGAGACAATGTATCCTGTGTCAGCACGAAGCTTACACCTTCAAAGGAGGGCTGGCACCTTTTGTCCTGGAGGCAGGTATTTTAAATTGGCCCTGGAGGATTTTGCCTCCCTGCCCTTGTGACAGCCCAACACAATTTAGCCCTACCATCTTATTCCAATCTTCAACGATGTTACGTGTTTATCTCTTGGCTTGCAAGAACAGAGCCTTTAACACATTGAAACATTTAACATTTTGTCAGCAAACCAAAAAGATTGGCTTATTCTAATTGTTGCAAATGAAAAATGTTTTTTCCGATTTTGGCATCACCTTCTTCTTGTCCTGATGTTCTCGAGAGTTTTCGGAGGTGTTGTGTACCATGTATCATGTAATAGCCTTTCTTTGGATGCCAGAGTGGCTATATAACCCCATAAAATTCTTTGGGTTCTGAATTACATTTAAATCACCCAGAATGAGGGAAGTTTAATCCTTAATGACCAGAGATTTTCAGCCATTTTTACCATATATCAAGCGTAAGTAAATATTTGTGCATTTTTTTCCAAGATTGCGTATGTAATGCTTAGGAGTTTTTAAAGGTTATAGACAGTGGCAGAGAACTCAACGAAACCTTGCCTAGCTGCATCTTCAAATTATAGAAATACCCCACATGCATAGGTTCTTATGCATTTGTGGTAGCTATAGGGCACAAATCAGTAGATGCCCAATACGGTTTTCTAATGTGAAATTTGCATGTTTTCTTTTGCGGACCCTATGACTCATTTGGGATTGTTTAGCAGTCCCCCAGTTCAAAATATCCACACAAAAGTATATATTTATAGAAAGCAGACAACCTAGGCTATCTTATTATTATTATCTTTTATTTATACAGCGACAACAATTTATGCAGTACTTAGTTGCTAAAGCATTTGTCCACTTTTTTCACTAAGGCTTCTGCGTTGCTTAGTCCAAAGTTGTTCAGCTGCATCTCCAGATTTTGGAAGGTAGGTTATGTGCAAATTCAAAATACCACCAAATTTCCCCCTTGTTTTCTTGGCCCATAACCTGGTTGCAGCGCCCCGCTAGATAACAAAAGAACAAAAGAACATTTTTTTTAAGAAAAATCTAATAGTAACTTTTGCATGGTAATCAATCAAACAACTGTTTTTTGAAAAGCAGACTCTGCTTTTTTTCTATGGTCTTTGCTTGGCATCAGTTTTGGAGATTCTTTGATGACTCTACAATCTGGGTAGCGGGTAGACCTCGGTGAATGCCCCACTTTTAAAATAGAATTGAACCATGTGAGGGGTATACACAGTTTTGCATTGAAACCAGCTGCACTATACTGAATCCAGCCATACTACACTGCTTATACTCTGCAAACCAGACCTTAAAGGTACCAGTGTCACTATTATTAAACTAGCACTAAAAATCCTCTAATAAAGCCCCTTGGGGGCATTTGTGTATTTATTTTGCAAATTGATTGTATATTATATCAATTGTTTTTTATAGGTTCAATTAATATATATATGTATTTTAAATATTGATGCAATAAGCATCTATTAATCCCTTGATGACAACTGAAGTACCAGGACCATCATGTCTTTAAATAGGTGCAGAAAGCGATCTATGTATCTATGTTCCCTTTCTGCACCCAAACAGTGTTGCTGTCATGCTGAGGCATTATGGCAACACCGTTTGGGTGGTTGTAATACAGGTACTGCAGGTTGCAGGTTGAATATAGGTACTGAATTCAACCATGCAAGTCAATGGAGCCCAACTTTCAAATCACAATAAATATCAAAAATAAATGTAAAAAAAAATAATCATTTTAAAAATTTTTTTTTTTTTTTTACAAATGGTACTGTGTCTACGTTTAAAAATGTATGAACTGATGAGGTAAATTGAATTGGCCAGGTTCAACAATGTCCCAATTAACACAGGGGGAAGGATGACCACATGTCTAATTTCCAATTTGAAAAATGCACATGTCCCAAATGTGGCATTTTAGCCCCCAAACAACCCAACAAACATGCATGTATCACTGTACTCAGGAGATGTTGCTGAACACATATTGGGGTGCTGTGTGACATTAACGTATACCAGGAGCTGTAAATTCATACCTAAAGTACAACATGTGTGTGGGGAAAAATACACATAAAAAATACTACTACAAACTTTGACAAAGGCTGGTGGTAGAATTAAAGAGTTAAAGAATGGAAAGAGTTAAAATACTAGCATTTCAAATACCCTGGGGTGTCTAGTCTTACAGAAACATATGGTTTAATGGGATAAATTGCATTGACCAGATTCAAAGATACCGAAATGGCACATGGGGAAGAATTACCAGATTTGGAAAAATGGTTTTAAAATAGCAAAACACTATTGTACTTATTGCCCCATAACATGCAGAAAAAGGCAAAAAACATTGGGTATTTCTAAACTCAGGAAAAATGGTAGAATTTATTTAACAGGTTTTTACATTAGCTTTTATAGATGAGTAAAAGATTTTTTAAGTAAAAGTCAGAAAAAGTCCCTTTTTCTAATTTTTCCACTGTATTTTATACTTTTTTTTATAGTAAATGATATGATACAATCAAAATAATGACATCTAAAGAAAGCCCTTCTTGTCATGAAAAAACAATATATAACTTGTGTGGGTTCAGTAACCGGGAAATAAGAAAATTACAGCTAAACACGAGCACCGCAGAAAGGTTTAAACAGCCATTGTCACGAGCGGTACAAAAAATAAATTCAGCCATTGTCACAAAGGGGTTAATTAAAAGTATTTTGATAACACAATCTCTACTCTTTGTATCCATGCCTTTAATTAGATACTTCAGTACTCGTGTAACACGCCTTCAACAGGACATTTTAATTATTGCCTAGCATCAGTGCTGTACAATTGATTTTGATAATTTTTACAGACAATGAAAAGTTGCTGTCAGACTATGGATCAGCTTTTGTAGGTACATGGAAAATTACACACAACTACAGAGTGTGGAACAGCAACAAACACCCTGCTCTTGCAGAGGTGAATCCAAGGTATGCAAACAAATTTGTTACATATGTAAATGTCAAAAAGGCAAAAACATTAAATGAAGAAGACATATTAAAGTCGCTTGTAAGTTCTATAATGTATATTGTTCAGCTTGCAAAAAAATAAAATTACTCTCCATTACGAGAATCTCCAATGCCCTTTTCTTCTGCCGGGGCTTCTATGATGGAGCGACAACGTCACATGATCTTCCAGTGCTTCACTGTAGAATCCCCAATGGAAGTACCGACCAGCAGTGGAGTTTGTCTGCGCTGCAGGGGACCTGGATCCTCCTCTCTTGCAGCTGGTGAGATGTGCGCAGACAACCTCCGCTGCTACCCGGCACTTCGCTGGGGCTACTATAAGGCAGATGTGCATAACTGAGGGGCAGGTTGGCAAATAAAAACAAGAACTGCATTTCAATCATAGTTTTTATTAAATATGAAAAAAATTGTTTACATTTGAATTAATATTTACTAGTAAAACTTTTTTCCTATAGAGTAGTCTTATATTCAGGCTTTTTTTTCAAATCGATATTCAAATTTTGGGGGGTTGTCTTATAATCAGGGTCATCTTAAATACGGTAGTTAAATAAAATGTTAACATTCAAAAACAATTATGCAATTTTCTCACCATCAGGGGAACCATCCAGTTCCAACTAGGTAATAAAATAAAATGTAAAAAAAACCTTTATTTTATGAGCAAGTGCTGAAATTAGCTCTTTATCTTCCCAAAAATCCTGCCATGGAAACATTTAAAATACATGTCATTACAAAAAGCATTTCAGATACCCTGGGGGGGGACTAATTTAAAGAAAATTATGGTTGATCGGGAAAATGGAATTGGTCGGTTCAAAGATTTCCCAAAAAGGGCATTGGAACACCTCCCAAATGTAGCCTTCTAGCCCCCAAACAATTTAAACATGTCTAAAAAATGACATGGGGGGGGCAGGATGATCAGATGGTAACATTCCAAATAAAAAAATGCACTCCTCCCAAATGTGGCCTTTTAGCCATCAAACAACCCGACAAACCTATGCATGGGTGTTATGGCTGTTTTCAGGGTATGTCGTTTGACAGTGACGTTTAACATCATACCTAAAGTACAATTTGTGTGAAAAAGACCACTTAGTTTGACAAAGGCTGGTACTAGAAATAATGCATGGAAAGGGTTAAAATACCAGCTTTTGAAATACCTTGGAATGTCTAGGTTTCAAAAATATATGGTTTGCGGGGTAAATTGAATTGGCCGGCTTAAAAGATGTCCCAGGTAGGACATGGGGGCATAATGACCAGATTTGGCAGAAAATGGTTTTGAAATAGAAAACACTAA
>VKOC01019092.1:0-44320 GCA_009364415.1 Spea multiplicata | reverse complement strand
GCAAAAACTAATAAAAAAACATAGATTCTACTATTTGTCCTGAGTTTAGAAATACCCAATGTTTTTATGTTTTCTTTTGCTTTTTTCTGCACGAGGCAATAAGTACCAGTAGCATTTTGCAATTTCAAAACCATTTTTCCCCAAAGCTGGTCATTCCACCCCATGTGCTATTTCAGGTATCCTCGAAGCCGGCCAATTAAATTTACCCCATCAAACCATATATTTTTAAAAACTAGACACCCCAAGGTATTTCAAATGCTGGTATTTTAACCATTTCCATGCACTAGTTGCACCATCAGCCTTTGTCAAACTTTATGGTAGTAAAAAAATTTGTATTTTTTTTTAATTATTTTGCATTACACCGTTACACAGGATGACATCCAGATACAATGTGCTTGCATAGTAAAGAGCATTGAACGAAAGACAAAACCATCAGACGGCAGCGTATACAAAAAATGTTTGTATTTTTTTCACACACGTTGTACTCCAAGTATAAATTTACCACTCCCGGTATATGTCACTGCAAAACACCACCCCATCCGCAACATCTCCGAACGCAGTGATAAAATAATAAAATAAAAAGGCCTTTTTTGAAGCCGGCCAATACAATTTACCCCATCAAACCAAATATTTTTGAAAACTAGATACCCCAAGGTATTTGAAATGCTGGTATTTTAACCCTTTCCATGCACTAATTTTAGCATCAGCCTTTGTCAAACTTTATGGTAGTTTATTTTTTTAATTTTTTTCACACATGTAATTCACACACGTAATTTACCGCTCCTGGTATATGTCCCTGTCAAGCAACACCCCAATATGTGTTCCGCAACATCTCCTGAGCGCAGTGATATCCCACATGCAGGGGTTTGTTGGGTTATTTGGGAGGTAAAAAGCCACCTTTGTGAGGTGTGTATTTTTTTGCCATTTAGAAATCTGGTCAGTCTGTGCCCACATCCCATATTTGGGACATCTTTGAAGCCAGCCAATTCAATTTACCCCATCAAATCACACATTTTTTAAAACTAGGCACCCTATGGGCATTTATAATGCCAATATTTTAACTCTTTCCATGCAGGAATTTTTGTGAAGATATAGTGTGAATTGTAGGACTTGCTCATAAAAAAATTGTGTTTATTTTTTTGGTTACAGTGGGGATTTTTTCACGTTACCCATATTTTTATTTATTTTTTAAAAACATTTTTTTTTTTTTTTTTTTTACTTATCTCACTGATTAGTGAGCTGGGCTCCATTGACCTTGCATGGTTGAATGCAGTACCTGTATTCAACCTGCAGCAGGAGCTTGAGTTCCCTAGAGGGTCATTTGCATGATGGCTATTGTGAGTAGGGGGGTCGTGTTGCTACATGCTATCGGGGTAGGGAGGTCATGTTGCTGACATGCCTCGAGGTTTCTGATCACTTCCTTAGCTGTTTTATCCTGCCGCCGCCTCCCCGGATCCACGATCAGCCTCACTTGCGAGGCTTCCGCGGATGCTCCAAAGCCGCCGATTGTACAAGTGTACGGGCTTTGTCGTTAAGCAATCACAAGGCTATCGGAGTAGGGGGGTCGTGTTGCTACATGCTATCGGGGTAGGGGGGTCGTGTTGCTGACATGCCTCGAGGTGTCTGATCACTTCCTTAGCTGTTTTATATCCTGCCGCCGCCTCCCCGGATCCACGATCAGCCTCACTTGCGAGGCTTCCGCGGATGCTCCAAAGCCGCCGATTGTACAAGTGTACGGGCTTTGTCGTTAAGGGGTTAAAGTTTGCTGCCATTTTAAAAACTATAAAAATACACAAGTGGAATGGTAAAACAGTATTTTATCTAATGAACAGGAATACATGTATTTTAACATTTTTTGTATCTATTATGCAATTACTCAGCATATGTTATATACAAACAGAAATTTGGAAAACCAATAGCCATTTTAAGGTCCCCCTCAATTCATAATGCACCTTACCTATAGATATGCCCCTCTGCCCCAGATATGGCACTCTGCTCCCCTCATATGTCATTCTGCCAGATATGCTTTATGCCCCCAGATATGCCACTTTGCTTCCTAGATATGTCACTCTGCTTCCTAGATGTGCCACTCTGCCCCCACCCTCGACTTACCAATGCATCCCCAGACCAGTGAATCCTCTGCGTGATGTGCATAGCTAACCACTGCTGCTGTTAGCCACTTCCTCTTCCCCGGCCGTGCTCCATCATAGAAGCCCTGGTGGAAGTGCTGCAAGAGAGTAGGATACAGGTCCTCTGCAGGGCTGTGGGGGATACTCCTCTCTGGCAGCCGGTAAATGTCTGCGTGATATGCTCAGACAGCCTCCGCTGCTACCCGACACTTTGCTGGAGCTTCTGTGATGGAGCCCCGGCGTGACCATCCGGTGCTCAGTCTTAGAAGCCCCAACGGATGTCCCGGGTAGCAGAGGAGGTTGTCTGCATGCATCACGCAGACGTCCACTAGCTGCCCCCACTTGACACCAGAGATCACCAGCACGGGGACAAGTCAAGGGATGCATTGGTAAGTCCGGGGGGGGTAAAGCATATAAGGAGGGCAGAGTGGCATATAGGGGGTATAAGGCATATCTGGGGGACAGAGTAGCAAGCTGTGGGACAGATGTGCATAACTGGGGGACAGGTTTGCAACTAAAAGGAAATAAAACAAAATGCATTTTTCTCAATCATAGTTAAATATGAAAAAAATAGTTACATGTGAATTAGTATTTACTAGTAAAACTTTTTTCTTTCTTTTTTTTCTAAATTAATATTCCAATTGTAGGGGGCCGTCTTATAATTGAGCAAATACGGTATATATTACACATGTAACCAACGGGGGAAAATATATTCATTAACCCCTTTGTGACAAAGGCTGATTTTACTGTTTGTTCCCCTGGTGACAATGGCCTTTTTAACATTTCTGCGCTGCTCGCGTTTAGCTGTAATTTTCTTCTTTCCCGTTTACTGAACCCACACACATTAGATATTGTTTTTTTCAGGACAAGAAGGGCTTTCTTTAGATGACATTGTTTTGATTGTATCATATTATTTACTATTAAAAAAATTATAAAATATGGTGAAAAATTTAGAAAAAAATGACTGTTTCTAACTTTTAGTTGAAAAATCTTTTACTCATCTATAAAAGGTAATGAAAAAACCTGCTAAATAGATTCTACTATTTGTCCTGAGTTTAGAAATACCCAATGTTTTTATGTTTTTTTGCTTTTTTCTACCCATTATGGGGCAATAAGTACAGGTAGCGTTTTGCTATTTCAAAGCCATTTTTTCCAAATCTGGTAATTCTTCCCCCCATGTGCCATTTCGGGTATCTTTGAACCCGGCCAATGCAATTTACCCCATCAAGTCATATATTTTTGAAAACTAGACAGCCCAGGGTATTCCAAATGCTAGTATTTTAACTCTTTCCATGCACCATATCTACCACCAGTCTTTGTCAAACTTTGTGGTAGTCATTTTTTTGCATTTGTTTTGTCACACACATTTTACTTCAGGTATGAATTAAAATGTTCTCGTTTATGTCACTATCACAAAACACCCCAATATGTGCTCAGCAACATCTCCTGAGCGCAGCGATACCCCACATGAATGATTTTGCCTGGCTGTTTGGGGGCAAAAGGGCCACATTTGGGGCATGCGCATTTTTCAATGTTGAACTTTGGCATTTGGGGATCCACTGCCCATGCCCTATTTGGTACATCTTTGAGCCGGGCCATTTCAGTGTGCCCAATAAACCCATATATTTTTGAAAACTAGACATCCCAGGGTATTTCAAATGCTAGTATTTTAACTCTTTCCATGCACCATATCTACCACCAGTCTTTGTCAAACTTTGTGGTAGTCATTTTTTTGCATTTGGTTTTCCACACACATTTTACTTCAGGTATGAATTAAAAAGTTCTCGTATATGTCACTATCATAAAACACCCCAATATGTGTTCAGCAACATCTCCTGAGTACAGCGATACCTCACATGAATGATTTTGCCTGGCTGTTTGGGGGCAAAAGGGCCACATTTGGGGCATGCGCATTTTTCAATGTTGAACTTTGGCATTTGGGGATCCACTGCCCATGCCCTATTTGGTACATCTTTGAGCCGGGCCATTTCAGTGTGCCCAACAAAACCATATATTTTTCAAACTAGACACCACAGGGTATTTTAAATGCTGGTATTTTAACTCTTTGCATGCACACATTTTACCACCAGCATTTTTTCAAAGTTTGCAGTAGTATTTTTGTGTGTGTATTTTTTCCACACACACCTACTTTATGTATGAATTTACAGCTCCTGGTACCAGCTCCTGTCACACGACACCCCATAATGTGTTCAGCAACATCTCCTGAGTGCAGTGATACCCCACATGCATGGGTGTGTCATTTTTTGGGGGAACTAAAAGGCCACATTTGGTACGTGTGCATTTTTCTAATTTGAAATTAGATGTGTGGCCATCCTTACCCCCGTGTTAATTGGGACGTTGTTGAACCTGGCCAATTCAATTTACCCCATCAAATCATACCTTTTTTAAAAGTAGACACCCCACGGGCATTTAATATGCCAGTATTTTAACTCTTTCCATGCGAGAATTGTTTTAAGCTAATATGCTAATTTTAGGACTTGCTCACAAAAATATATTTTTATATATATATATATATATAATTATATTATTTTTTTTTTTTTTAACATTTTTTTTTTCAACTTGGAGGTTCCCCTGATAGTGACATCAGTGGGAAATGATTTTTACATTTTACTAGTTTTTTACTATTTTTTTTCTAATTATTATCAATTTTATTTTATTTTTTAATTTATTTTTACTAATCACACTGTGATTAGAAAGCTGGGCTCCATTGACTTGCATGGTGAATGCAGTACCTGTATTCAACCTGCAAGTGGAGCCAAAGCTCACTAGATGGTCTGGACCATCTAGCGAACTTTGAAAAACGGGCGTCCGCCGCCATACAAAGTATGGCGGTTGTTGACGCCCCGTGGAGGGGCCAGAGATGGCCCCTTCGTTCCGATCGCGGCGTTGCTGAATGCCTCGAGGTCGAGGCATTCAGCAACGTTTTTTGGGTGCAGAAAGCGAAAGTAGATCGCTTTCTGCACCCGTTTAAAGACGTGCCGGTCCTGGCACGTCAATTGTCGTAAAGCACATGCTTTTACGTGCCGTGCCAGGACCGGCAATTGTCATCAAGGGGTTAACTTGCCCTGATTTGGAATCCCCCTATATGATTTTCATCTATTTTGTTACAAGGCAAATATTTTAATCATACAGGGAGAATCTCTTCTGGGGGGAGTTAAGACCTTGAACATTCAAAGTAATTTTAATCTGGTCCTACATTATCGGGTTTATTTTAATTATAGTCCAGCTCCTCCTACATGAAACCATCCATTCATAACCAATCATTCCATTCATAAATAAAACTAATTGTATGGGGCCCCAGAGACCAATTGAGTTCTCCAGAGTCATAATATCCCATAAAAAATGAGTGACTGAGTGACTGTGCAAAATTACTCTGATTAGTAAAATATATAGAATGGATTGGGGGGGGGATAAAAAAAATATTGGGGTGAACTTTCTGTCAAATTAATCAAACCTGTCTTCAATATAGACGTTTTATGCATTTCATAATATTTATACACTCATCTTAACCTATTAATGCATCAGTGATCACCTAGAATTTTGGGAATCTACCAAGCTCATTAAAGCCTTCTTCAATATAAAAAGTTTGTGCAAATCAAAATTTTCAAACGTACTATATTCATCTATTAATACCACAGTGGTCACCCAGAATTCAAAACGAAATCCTCATTATAGAGGCATTATGTGCATTAAAGATGAACATTCGTACTCGTCAAACCCGACTTCTATATTAAATTTTTGTGCATTTTAAAGTTTACATAAACTAAATCCTCAATATAAGCATTTTGTGCAGTGAAAGCAAATATTCTACTATAATCATCAAACCCATCTACAATATACACATTGTGTGCAAATCATAATATTCATAGAACCATAATCCTTGAAAGTGCATTAAATGTAAATGTGTGTGTAAAAAAAAAAAAAGAATAAAATTTAAATAAATACATAAATAAATTTCTATATAGAAATTGATACAATGAGGGTGGGCTTACAGCTGTGTTCATTGAACCCAGTTTCAGTGTAAACATTTTGTATATGTCATGATATTCATACTGCCTTATTCACTAGCAATAATCACCTAGAGAAAGAAAATCCTCAATACAAAGCACTACAAGTGAACATTCTACCATATTCAGAGTGGCATATAGGGTGTATAAGGCATATCTGGGGGGCAGAGTAACAAGCCATGGGGCAGATGTGCATACCTGGGGGCAGGGTGGCAAATGATTTTTTTTTTCAATCATAGTTTTTATTAAATATGAAAAATAGTTTACATGTGAATTAATATTTACTATTAAACCATGTTTCCTATAGGGTAGTCTTATATTCAGGATTTTTTCCTAAGTTAATATTCAGATTTGGGGGGGTCATCTTATAATTGAGCAAATATGGTATAATGTTATCAAAAATAAAATATATACTGGCACTGTGGTAAAAACAGAAAAGCACTTGCAAGTATATAAAGTTGCAAAAATGGTGGCAGAGAAGCCGACAAGGTGATCAAGCTCACCAACCTTCCAACGTAATAGCATTTTAGTTATGTGTGGATGCTAGTTTATATACCGCAAATAAATAACCTGCAGCTGCAGCAGAATTTATGCTAAATGAGTGTAATGAAAGTACTTCACAATGTCATGCGTTCCACCAGGAAGTATGTGTTTCAAGACGTGCGTGCGCAATAGTGATACTAGTGAAGTCAATGGCTAAGCAAAGCCTGTTAAAATGTTAATAAGGAAATAATGGAAAGAACATCTGAATATGATATTTTCAATGTGTACATGTTTTTAAACAGATATATGTCACATATTGCCACACAATCCTAAAAAAATTATTAAAACAATAGCGAGAGAGCCCCCGTGACTAATTCATATTATATTATATGCATTCATATTATATGCATTTACAGAAAGCAGAAAAATAACAGTAGCACATTGCAAGCCACATATATTACAGACCACAGGTAAGGTACAGTGCCCTCCACAAATATTTGAACCCTTGGTAAATATGAGCAAAGATGGCTGTGAAAATATGTCTATTGTTTAACGTTTGATCTTTTCTTTAAAAATACACAAAAATACTCTGCTCTCATGGATATCAAACAATTGCAAGCACTGTTTACACTAACACAACTGCCAGAAGACTGGCGGTAGTACCAATAATTGGCAAGTAAATCCCTGACACTAACAAATCTAAAAAAATAAAATCAAAAACCTTTAAATAACGTGTTAAAATATTGCTATAGGTGGGTAAACATCTCGGCCTTAAATAATGGTGTCATAACGTGGTGGAGCGGCGGACACTCCCCGCGAACACACCAACGCTTGGTGTGGCGAAAGCACAGCAGGAGACCGCTGGCAGTTGAAGCCTGACTTCCCTCACATGCAGAGGACTTTCTGCCGCACCAAGGCCTCGTTCCAGCAACATCTGAGCAGGGGTTAGTGGGCTGATGCCCCCCAAACTTGCCGGTGTACATCAAAACGTGGCAGACTGTGAGAGAGGAGCCGTCCATTGCTTTCTTCAAGCTGTCTGGAGCGCCGCGTGGCCGCCATCTGCCGTAGGATCCTTGGACCACTGTTACGCCATACAGGCCTGTATACCACCTGAACATACTCACATGCTACTACAGCGAATACGCATTATATGAAAAAACAGCTTTTACCTATATATTGAAACGCTGCCAGAAGTAAATTTATTATATGTATTCTTCATGATGTCGCCCTAGGCCCGATCCGCTTAGTGGCTCCATTAATTTGGTATATGGCACATTGCATGGGGCTCATATAAGCCATTACTCTAAACATTCTATACTTTGCCAACGTTATTTTCAACTAGCAACTTCAAAAATTCAAACTAACCCTTTATACATCGAAAGCTCATCAACTCCAGCAACGGTTTAGGCATTCTGGCCTTAGATACTGGATTCCTGGTCTAGGCTGATAATATGATACGTACATGAATTTCATCACATAAATCTCCCTTGAATCTATGCTACATACACACTACGACAGAAGCCTTACTTATACGGAAAAGTGTGGCACAGTTAATTTTATTCTCCACGTTCTTACGTATAAACATCTGACGCCTGATCCACTTACTGACAGCGTCGTAGGCAACAACACATTGTATGGGACGTTTACCAATCTTCACCTTGACACCCATGTACTTTATTGGCAATATTCTTACCTAGCATATTACACTGTCCACACTGACTCTTTTTGTGCCAAAACGTCATTACTTATTACAGCGACTTATACTCTTACGCTTACAACCATTACATTGTTCAAGAAAAACAGACAAGAAAATGGGTAAGTTCCTCAACTCTTCAGGAAAAGCAGCCGACAAATCCTCTCAAAAAAAAAAAAAAGTTTAACTAAGCTGCAGTCATCCCAACCGACAAAGAAGACTCGCAGTCTCTCTATCCCAAAGCAGTCTTCTTTGAATAGGATGCAGAAGACAGCGCTACCCCTCCACAAGCTCTGGCACTGGTGAAAGTAGTCTCTGACATCATGATGCCAATGCTGGACCAACGCTTCCAAGACCTCAAAGAAACCTTACTCACTATACGACAAGAAGCAACAGATCACACTACCAGACTCACTGCGTTAGAACAATGACAAAGTGACAATGAAGACCTCATTGCCAAAATGGAAACTGACCTCTCTACTCAAGCCCAACAGATTAAACCACTCACTGAAAAATTGGATGATCTTGAAAACAGATTTGAATCCAACAAAATAATAGTTTTCCAGGATTACTCTGCTTTGGTGGCGGCCAGGCGGCGCAAATTCGCTCCGATATGCGGCTGATTGAAGGTCAAATAAAATTTGCAATGCTCTATCCGGCGAGGCTTTGCTTCACAATCCATGATACAACTTGGGTCTGTGATTCACCTCAAGAGGAGCCGCTGCACCTGGACGCGACGATTACATCACCTACTCCATCTGCTTCACATAACTTTCCATGAACTCTGGACTGTTTGTTCTACATTTACACGTATACACATCTTGTCTGCGGTACTCCGAAGATCTTTGCTATGATGACGCTTCTTAAGGTTTTATTTGTTGTGTTTCATTAAGCGGCTTTTCGTTTATTTTTCATGTTTTTGGTTTGCCCACAATACCCAATCTCCTGTGTGAGCTGGGACACACAGGGACACATATAGTTCCACTATTTTTTCAACAACTATATAGCCCCTCTCTATTTCAATTGCTAGATATCTAGCAGGGCGGACTGCACGCTCATTGACTCCTTCAGAAGGTATTCAGTTATTCACCAACTCATTACACCTAGTAGACCCATGGCGCGTCACGCACCCTACACTCATACTCAATAGACTCATGCTTCTAGAGTACACCACTCTTTCTAGGATTGACATGTTTCTTACATCATCATCGCTCTTGCCGTTTATATCTGACACCAACATAGATACAATAGTAGTCTCGAATCACGCACCCATTCACCTCGCGGTTAAACTACCCAATACATCGAGATCACATAGACATCGGAGATTCCCCACCCACTATGCCTGCAGGGACGATTTTACCACCATGCTACAAACATCTTGGGCAAATTATCAAGATGATAATTTGGAACACATTGATAACCATATGCTCTTCTGGGAAGCCTCTAAAGCAGTGATAAGGGGTAACATCATATCTCACGAGGCAAATCAACATAAACGCTGGTACCAGAGATATGACTCCTTACTTGGAGAAGTGCAACATGCTTTTCTTTTTTTTTTCCTTCAAAATCAAATGTTTATTTGTTTTTGTTTTATAATGGGGGGTAGGATACAGAAGGAAAGAGGGGAGGGAGAGGGAGGAAGGGTATCACCATCAATGCACATGTACAGAACATGGAAAACAACATCTTCAAATTGTCGTAGTGTACAGTAGCCATACAATGGATGGTGAGGAGTTTTGAGTTTACAGGCACAAAATGACATAGCAGGATAAACAATGGCAATCCACAAACCTAGAGAGGGCAAGTAGAGGGTCTGGTGTTCTCCACCAGCCCGGTTAGAGAGGGGCGAGACAACTAAGGGGTGTGTCTACCCACGTATGAGAGCCAATAATACCAGGTAGCCGTATATGAATCCCTGAGTTTTTTGGTGGAGGCGGAGAGGTCCTCTATCACATGGATTTCCTTAACTCTAGACATCAACGCCTCCAACGTGGGGGGTGAGCATCTCTCCAGCATAAGGGTATGAGGATTCCCAAGTCGAACAAGTGTTGCCAGTAACATAGTGTAAAGCAAGGAGATAGCCCTCTCTGGCGAGCGATCACGGGCGCACAAGTGCTCAAAGTTTGTGAGATCCCTGTATAGACAATGTTGGTTGGGGAGAGTGGCAACATAGTGGATTATCGGGTGGTACGTGAAACGGTCCCGCAAGGAGAGTAGAGGAGAAGTGTGGAGGGAAGAGCCAGCCCGCCTCGGCTTTTGGAGTGCGTGAGCTGTGTGAATTTCTGTCTCGGGCTCTTATTGCCCCAGATAAATTTGGTGATGAGTGAAGTTGAGCACAGAAAGCCCCGGGACTCGGGTCGGCAGCGTTTGGAACAGATACAGCACCCTGGGGAGCAGATTCATCTTAACTGCGTTTACCCGACCCATCCAGGAAAAGTAGGGGGGCGACCATTTATGGAGGTCAGCGGACAGGGCGGTGAGTAGTGGGGCAAAATTAGTGCGGTAGAGCTGCGACAGGTCAGCAGTCAACCAGACCCCCAAGTAGCGCATTTGGTCCGAGCACCATTTAAGGAGGAACTGGATCTAAGCAGGGGCGGGATGGATATATTAAGGATCTGAGACTTCTTTGGGGATCACCGTGATTGTTGCTTCCAAGGCCTTGGTAAGCGGAGACCCTCCCGAATAGAATTTAGAGCCCGTACAAAATAGGGGAACAGTGCTAAGGACAGCTCCGTTTCCGAAAAAGGGGTCCTCCAAAGAAGAAGCCAGGTCAGGGGTGAGTTTGCGACGGACGTGTCCATCAAGGTATTGGCGTATCCAATCTCACGCAGCAGGCTGGGTGCCCGGGGGGGGTCGGTTGCACGTATGTTGTATAGCGATATGTAGTAGGAATGAAAGGCCTCGGTAATCTGAGCGGGGAAAGGAGAGATCTGGCCACCCGCAGTCTTAATCTTATGTACGTGCGATCGGCGGTGTAGGGGGCGTAACATCTTAGCGAGTAATTTGCCAGATTTGTTGCCATGCTCGTGGAAGAAACGCTGGCTGTAGAGGGAATCCCGCCTATAGAGAGAGTTTATTATATCAGAAAGTTTACCCCGCGCAGCCAGTAAGTCACGGAAAGAGTCAGGCGACAAAGAGTGGTTGTGGAGAGTTTCAAGGTACATTATCTGCGAAGTCAATTGGTTGATTTCCCGCGAACGTGCTTTCTTCCTCTCTGCACCCTCTCGGATGAGAAAACCCTGTATCACGCACTTGTGGGCCTCCCACAATACCAGAGTGGACATCTCCTGCGTGTCGTTGTCTTGAAAATAATTTCCTAGCTCCGTCTCAATCTGGGCGACCAGAGTCTCGTCAGTCAAGAAGGAGTCGTTCAGTCTTCATGTCCATTCCCTGCCTTATACAGCAGGGACGCCACAGTCATAATCGGGGAATGGTCCGACCAGGTCATTGGTAGAATAGTGGTGGTCTGCAGCAAGTCCAAGCGAATGTGGGAGAGAAATAACCAAGTCTGGAGTAGCGGTTGTGTGGCGGCAAGAAAAGCGTATAGTCACGAGTCGTAGGGTACAAGGAATGCCAGCAGTCGATTAGGAGGAGTTTCGCCAGGGTGCCCTGGATAGAACGTAGCGGTAGAATAAATCGGCCAGTTTAGCGGAGTAAAAGCGATCAAGGTGAGTAAGCCAGTCATCCACTTCCGTGCCCTGGTTTCGGTAGCCGTGAGCCTCGTGTCCAGGCGCGCCCTGTCAGTGTGTAAGGCTGTAACTTCCGTTCGCACCGTGTGCTTCACCTCCAAGACAAGGAGGCTGAAGTCATCTTTCGTGGGGAGGGAAGAGAAGATGCGTCGCCAGTCTCTGGAGGTAGGGTCTGGGAACCGTCTGGGCACTGATGGGGAGGATCATCCTCCGGAGTCTGGAGGCCCGTGGGGTCCGCGCCATGTTGGGTTCTGCGGCCTGGGACTGCAAGAGAGCCGGAGTGTGGAAGTACCACCTCAAAGACGGAGGTTGAGGTCTGGTACTGGGTCCCGGAGTCGCCAGATCCGCAGGTAGCCTGCCCATCGCGGGTGTAAAAGGCGCTTTCGACGATTTTAGAGAGCGGGTGGTGCTGAGCTATAGGATTATGTGGCCACCTTCCTCGCCAAGCCAGCCACACCCCCACAACATGCTTTTCTTAACTACTCCAAATATAAAGATGACTTTCACAAAATCAAATATATGTAATGTAAACAACTATTAGCCGCTTCGAAAAAGCACAAAACTCAAATAGACTACACAAAAAACACATTTTCCAATGGGGAAATAGAGCTGGGAAATTACTGGCCAATATGGCAAAATCCTGCAAATCAAAACATATTATTCATAAAACCGTTATGGATGCGGGAAATAGCGTTTTCCAAGCTAAAGATATTAATCATGCATTCTCCACTTTTTTACATGCCTCTATACTGCAGAACAAGATAACACGGAGTTAGGCATACAATTATTACAGAAGGCAAAATTGACAAAACTTACCAATGAACAAAGGGACAACTTAAATGCTATCATAACAGAAGAAGTTAAACACACTATTCACTCCCTATCCAATGGTCGTGCCCCTGGCCCAGACGGCTTCTCCGCTGAATACTATAAAATTCTCTTGCAACACCTTGTACCATCCCTCACTGCATTATATAATGACATCACCTACTCTGCATTAAATAATTGCCCTTTACAGTCTTTGACACGCTCCAACACTATACTGATAACCAAACCACATAAAGACCCTACAAAAGTTCAATCATATGGACCCATCTCACTTCTCAACCAAGACTTAAAAATCCTTACTAAAATAATTGCATCCAGACTACAATTATTACTACCAAACGTATTAATTCATCACCAATTGGGCTTCATAAAAGGTCGCAACTCAGTCAGGGATATCCGTACAGCCCTAGCAGCTGTGATAACATCCAGCTCTGACCCACGTCACCATCCTCGAGCCTTATTAAGTCTAGACGCAGAAAAGGCTTTCGATACTGTAACATGGCCTCATCTCTACAGAATCTTAAAAAATAGTTTCTTTGGACAAAAACTTTCTAAACTTCACACGCAATTTATATACATGTCCAGAAACAGTTATCACAAATGGAATGATGTCCGAGACTATTCACCTGGGACGAGGGGTTAGGCAGGGATGTCCTCTTTCCCCACTCATTTTTGATTTGTCCTTGGATCCCGTTCTTCCGTATTCTTATCTCTTCCAATGATTTTCAAGGACATCCTCCTGTATATCTCTGACCCCAAAACATCCATCTCACATTATCTCTTTACCACACACCTGGGGGGGGCGATAGGTTTTAAAATTAATATCACCAAAACGGAAGCGCTCTATTTAGGCCCTTCTGTCTTGCCCCTGGACACCCCTAGTTTTGGTTTTCATTGGGCCACGGCTTCAATTAAATATCTAGGTATCACTCTGCCAAAATATCTAATTAAAATGATTAGATTTCCTAAACTTCTTTACACCATACAATCCTTACCCCTATTAATTAAATCAACTAATCTCAAATTTTTAGATAAACAAGTTAACCTCTTTCTTTGGAAGGGGAAGAAACCCAGGATCGGCTTACACAAACACGCACCACAGTCATTAGGTTTTAATTTCCCGGATATTAAGCAATACAACCTAGCTGCTCTGACAGGACATGCAATTGATTGGTTGTCATTCTCCCACAAATTTACAGATACCCCGCACATGCTACCTGTCCTACTACACATGCAATACCTTTCACTACTGGAGAATATTAGGGAAAATCCTTTACTATATTCCACAATTAGAGCTTGAAAATCACTTCGTACTCTCCTCAAGCTCAATTGGCAATACACTTCTCACTTGTTAATAATCCAGCCTTTCAAGACAGACACTCCACACTTCCATTTACCAAGTGGCACGCCATGGGTCTCACATCACTTTTTCATCTTCTTGATGAGCCCAACCAGCGCATTCTTACACTGAGTCAATGCCGAGATAAATTTCCTGACCTACAGATTCCCTGGTTTGCATATCAACAACTTCAAAGTTATGTTGGATCGGTCACCACTCATTTCACCTGCCATGACTGGCACAAACTCCTTGACAGACACATCCACGAACACAGAGAACATACACCTTCCATCAGTTTTTTATATAAGTTTATTCGATCAGCATGTGACTCGACTGACAAGATTGGTGGACTCGACAGATGGACAACATACATACTGACTATTACCAGAGAAGACGTATGCAAAGCTACCACTACCACCTCCTCTATTTTACCAGTGGCAACGTATAAGGAAATGGCTTATAAAATAACTCACGATGTCTATTTTTCTCCTGAGCATCTATACAAACTGGGTTTGAGACCAAACTCTAATTGTCCCAAATGTGACGCTGAAAACGCGCACTCCTTTCATTGCTTTTGGCAGTGCCCTCTAATCCAAGCTTTCTGGTCCCAAGTACACACCTTTGTTTTGAACCACAAGATTGTATCGTTTCAGTTATCTCCTGAGGTGGCGATGTTTGGTATGGTTGGCCCAATTGGTCGTCCTTCAAAAAACTCACACATATTGTTACTGCTGTGTATACTTCACCACTGGATCCGACCTCAACCACCCACTCTCACCCTTTTCCAAGATACATTGTTCCACCTGTTTAGGATGGATAGGGTGCATGCTACGCTGACTAAAGAAAAATCTACCAATACATTTTTTGACATCTGGGGCACATTCATTTCCACACTGAAACCAGACACACAATTGCTGATCCAATCCGCCTTTCAACATATCTCGTGGTACAGTCTCCAACTCTTACAAGGCAGAGCTCCAATTGTAACTACATAGGTTCTGACGTCATACCTCAACACCCCCTCTTTTTTTTTACCACCACACAGGGTAAGCAGAAGGTTTATGTGACGGGATCAACCTGTACCCCGACTGGGTACACCTGCCAGACGATCCTTCCTTCTCTCCATGGCCACCGGGAACACAAAACTTCCACCGTCAGGCAGGACCAGCAGCAGAGACACTAAGAATCATAACTCTTCGGGACCTCGGCAGCACTGTAGTATACAGAAGTATAGCAATAGAACACAATCCTGCCATCAGAACCAATAATACTGGTCAGACAGGCAGGAGGAAGGGTGAAACTGGGATCTAGAGAGCTCCGGCTCTCTCACTGTTGCCACCCTGTACCCCTAATCAGATACAGGGTGACTTAAACATAAATCCAAGCAAAGGATCCGGGTATTGCACTGTAATTAGTGTCCACTGTCACCTGCTGGAAGTATGAAATGCAATCCAGGGGTCCACCGTCTATTATGGGAAATACAGGCTCCAGCCGGCGCCCAAGTCCCAAAGGCTTCCGTGACAGTTTATGTTCTTGTTTGTTATGTTATGTTTCATAGATTGCGTCTATGGATATATAGAATCATATTTCCCTCACAATAGGGCCTTTACACCTACATTACCACTTCACCTACTCTCCGTGGATTTCTATCACATACCATGTCATTCGCCCTCAAATGTTGGGAACTACTCATGCTTCTGAAGTCGTGATGCACTGTTATCTCTAGTACTTATCTCTCTTAGTCCTCAACTTATATATGCTCTTAATAGTACTTATTCTGCGACATCCATGTTGTAATGGCTCTGCACCTGTTCATATAAACTGTGTGAATGTACTTGTACTCAGATTTCCTATGGACTTGAAGGTGCATTATTTGCCCCCCCCTCCTTTTTTTCTTTCTGTATCCTTGACATGAAAAACGAAGAAAACAAAAGAAAAAACTTGGTAAGACTTCATGCCATTCAAATATCACCCCCTGTGTTTATCTTACTGCAATTAATCCAATCATGCTTCTACAGACACAGAATGCCTCCCTGGCAGCATATACACAAACGTTCATACAGTGTAATTAACCAAAAAGTATAGAACCCCTTACTGATTTTGGAAGTTGATGTTCTTCCGTCATAGATCTTGGCTTATGCCAATTTTTGAGAAATGCAGGATAGTCTGTGAAGCCTGTGAAAACATTTGCAACAAGTGGATAGTGAATGATATATACGTTTTTATGGAAAGTAGTGTTCAATAACTTGACATCCCTTTATAATGACCAATATGATTTCTTTTGGGACGTACTAAACAGCATTGCAGCCAATCATCCCATCATCCCAATATCCCAATATGCTGTTTAGTATGTCCCTTTCTTTTTCAAGAGATGCTCCTTACTATGAATGGGAAAACTCTTGTGAGGCAACCTATATACACTGGTATATACTTGCATAGAAAAAGTACCTGTCTCTTGTATGATTCTGTAAGGCTTATCAGTGTAACTTAGAGGTAATTGGTAACCATGTTCACACTGAGGAGTCATCACCAGTCCACTTAGCTCATCTCCAATACGCTCTGATTGCCAGAAGTTGCACCAGACATGCTGACCCTGCAAGAAATATTGGGCTAGATTCAACAAACCATTTCACAAAGGGTGAAAGATGCAAAACTAAATTCTCAGGGGAATAACCTAGACAGCCACTGGTAAAGCAATGATGCAAAGGAAAATAATGGAAACTTAACCCTTTTATTGCTAAATGAAATTCATTGTGCTAGCACTGCAATGCAATACATCATGTAGTTTAGTGCATCTGTATATTATTTTAATAATTATTACTATCATTACTACCACTCATAATAATAATTACAGAATGCTTATTAATACTATCATAATTGCAAGAAAATATCACTGATTAAGTAACACAAATGGGGACACTAAAGCATATAACTAAATTACATATCATAATCCACAAGTTAAGGTTTCAGCACTGCAGGGGTTATTTTCAGGATATTTTACTTTACTGAGAGTGGTAGACAAGTTGAACAGCCTCCCAACCGAAGTGGCAAAGACTAATAAAGAGAGGAATTTAAAGGGACACTACAGCTACCCTGTGCACTTTAATTTTCAGGTGGTCTGTTTTGTTAAGATTTCTGATGTGGTTATTGCAGAGGATACCTTTGTATCATTGCTGGCACATGCATCAGAAAAATACTGAGCAAACAGTATGGATTTAGGTTCACTACATCTAATCAAACCATTATCTATTAACATGCTACTTTATTTCCCACTGTCAGGAACTGGGTCCATACAGACAACTGTAAAGACCCAGAGCGCCCAAAGATGGAGTTCCGGAGGTATTGCGCAGTAGCGGAGATGGACAGGGCCTGATGCAGGGCGACTGCACTCTCCCAGGTGGGCATCTAGGGTTGAGCAACCACATACCAGCACCCTGACATAGCAGCGGATGTAGTCCAGAACAAAGCAAAACTAAACTTGGCTGGATGTGGAAATTCAAAACAAAACTTGTACATATCCTGCAAGCACCCTGGAGCAGGCATGAAACGTAGCACTAGAATCATGTGCAGGATGCTGCAGGGAGTAGGGAAGCTAAGCAGAGTATATAACGGAAACAAAGCAAGCAAGGAGGACAGAGCAAGGAAGGGACATGGAGACCAAACAAGGAACATAAACAGACAAGACATACATGATACAGGGCACAACAAAGGACAGGGAACAAGGCAAGGAACATAGGGGAAGGAGTGAGGAGCTGGAATCCTCGGACGCTTCTCCTTTAAGCAAGGATAGGACATCTTAACTGGAACATGGGGAGAGGAGAGAGGAACCAAAATCCTCAAATGATTCAGGGAAGAAGGGCAAATGTACATAAGAGACATACGTGAATACAGGAACTATCCGAGGACTATAAGATAACAATTGGAGATTCTGTCAGATCATATCGCCATAGTATGCTTAGTCCACCACTACGCCAAAGTACGCCAATGACGGTGGGTCCTAGTGCTAAAGGCTGCTTACTGAATTACTAATAAACTAAACATTGAATCCAAACAGAGAACCGAGAAGCACATACCTTTAGACTGCAGAGTGAGACAAACAGGTGGGACACACCTTATAAAGGAAATAGGAGCAAAGAGCAGAACTAGAATCCAGGAATCAGAGGTACAGAACAGAGCATATGGAAATCCAGGAATGGATCACAGCAAAACATGGGAACTGAGGCAAGGCAAGGAAAAAAGATATGCAGATCCTCAGCCTGGAAGGATTCTGACACCCACCTTGCCATACTCCAGTGATGGAATGCCACAGTCAATCAAATTCCCTTCTTCCTGGACCCTTTCAAAATGTTCACTTGTGTTCATTATAAGTTGTCCACAGGGTTTATGTAATCGACCTGCCTCAGAAGAACAGTTAGAATGATAAGAAAAAAATAATATTTTTATTGAAAAAAAAACCACATGAAATGTAATAAAAACATGCTATTATTGAAAGCAATGGTGGTCTGGCACAATTTAACAGTTGAACTATAAGAAGTTTTTTTTATAACAAATAAGATGTTTTATCTTAGGCACCTTAGGCAGCACTGGCATAGGAGTTTTATAACCTATGGTAGGTTGCATTAGTTTGTGCTCGAAAGAGTGGAAATTGATAACATTGATATCCTATGAATAATACGAATGCAAAAAAACAGAATGTTGCAGAATCTTGTAATACCTTTTTTATTGGACTAACAGTATTTAAAATAATAGACGAGCTTTCGGGAGTCCTCCCTTTATCAAGTCAAAAGCATTTCTCTACACTTTTGACTTGATAAAGGGAGGACTCCCGAAAGCTCGTCTATTATTTTAAATACTGTTAGTCCAATAAAAAAGGTATTACAAGATTCTGCAACATTCTGTTTTTTTGCATTCGTATACACTGGACTAATACGGCTACCCCAAACTACAGTCCTATGAATAATATAATTCTATATGGTTTTCCTCCTACCTCACACTATTTGTTCTCAATGGCTGCAATTGCAAAACCAAACATATTTCTAGAAGCTATAAAATAGTTTTGTTTCCAAGCAGGCACTTCTTTCTGTTCCCTGTCCAGATCAGGGAAAAATAACTTACTCCCCTACCTTGTTGGTTTTTTAACCTCTTTGGGGACTTTTCATATTCTTTACTTTAACCCCTTAATGACAAGACTGTTTCTTACTCGTAGTACACTTTGGGACAAAGGCCCTTTTGACATTTTTCAGTGTTGGTGTTTAGCTGTAATTTTCTTATTTCTCATTTTATGCAACCACACACATTATATATTGTTTTTTTTTCAGGACAAGCAGGGCTTTCTTTAGATACCATTATTTTTATCACATCATCTAATTTACTATAAAAAATGATAAAATTTGATTTTTATTTGAAAAAATCCTTTACTCGTCTGCAAAAACTAATGTAAAAACCTGCTACCTGTAGTAGATTCTACTATTTCTCCTGAGTTTAGAAATAACCAATGTTTTTTATGTTTTTTTAGCCTTTTTCTGCAAGTTAAAAGTAGGGTTTTGCTATTTCAAAACCATTTTTTCCCTAATCTGGTCATTCCGCCCCATGTGCTATATCTTTGAAGGCGGCCAATACAATTTACCCCATCAAACCTTATATTTTTGAAAACTAGACACCCCAAGGTATTCCAAATGCTGGTATTTTAACCCTTTCCATGCACTAATTCTACCACCAGCCTTTGTCAAACTTTATGGTAGTAATTTTTTTTGTATTTTTTTTCACACACGTACTTCAGGTATGAATTTACCACTCCTGGTATATGACCCTGTCAAACAACAATAAGTGTGTTCAGTAACATCTCCTGACTACAGCGACGCCCCCAACGCATGGGTATTGTGGGTTATTTGGGAGGTAAAAGGCCACCTTTGAGAGGTGTGCATTTTTTTGGCATTTGGACATCTGGTCTGTCTGTGCCCATGTCCCATATTCAGGACATCTTTGAAGCCAGTCAATTCAATGTACCCCATCAAATCATACATTTTTCAAAACTAGGCACCCTATGGGCATTTAAACTGCCAATATTTTAACTCTTTCCATTCAAAATTTTTTGTGACGATATGGTGCTAATTATACTTGCTCATAAATTTATATTATATATATTTTTTTTTTTTGAACTTTTTTGGTGACAGTGGGGAATTATTTTTACATGGGCCAAATGTTTTTTATTATCATTTTTATTTTATTTTACCCTCTGTGATCTCTGACAGTTAACGTTGCCATCATTTTGTAAGTGGCGGCAATGCCAATCATTGATAGCGCTTGTGGTTGCTCTTAGGAGCAATCACAAGGCGATCGGGGTAGGGGGGTTATGTTGCTGAATGCCTCAATATCGAGGCATGTCTGTAACACCGATTATGCTTAGGAATCGAATGCTTGGGGGGGGGGCTTTCCTCCCATGATCCTCGGCCAGGCTTCCGTGGATACTGCAAAGCCGCAGATCATGGCGATGCAGGTATTTAACAGCAGCCCGTACATTACGGGCTTTGTCGCAAATGCATTACACGTACAGGCTTTGTCGTGAAGAGGTTAACTGTTGTAGATTTGCAAAAACAATCATGTAGTTGCAAGAAAAACTTTGTGATTAAGTGATTTACCGTATTTCCCCTGCCACGAACCGGGTCCATACAGACGACTCTAAAGACCCAGAGGGCCTAAAGATTGTGTGCAGGAGTTACGGTGCAGGAGCGGAGTTGGACAGGGCCTGGTTCCGGGGCGACAGCACATTTAGGGTTGTGCCCTGTTCTGTCATCATCCGCTGCTATGTCAGGGTACTGGTATGTACCAGCACCCTGACATAGCAGCGGATGATGACAGAACAGAGCAGAACTTGGAGATATCCTGCAGGCAGGGAAGCTCAGCAGAGTAGGTAGCGGAAACATAAGCAAGGGACAGGGAGACCAAGCAAGAAACATATTCAGAAAAGATATACATGATACAGGGCACAACATGGAACAAGACAAGGAATACTCAGGATTCGACATGAACAGGACAGGACACTTCTCTTCCGGGGGATTCAAGACAGGACACCCCTCTACCGGGGGATTCAAGACAGGTCACCCCTCTACCGGGGGATTCAAGACAGGACACGCCTCTACTGGGGGATTCAAGACAGGACACGCCTCTACTGGGGTTACAAGACAGGACACCCATCTACCGAGGTTACAAGACAGGACACCCCTCTAACGGGGGATTCAAGACAGGACACCCCTCTACCAGAGGATTCAAGACAGGACACCCCTCTAACGGGGTTACAAGACAGGACACCCCTCTACCAGGGTTACAAGACAGGACACCCCTCTAACGGGGGATTCAAGACAGTACACCCCTCTAATGGGGGATTCAAGACAGGACACCCCTCTACCAGGGTTACAAGACAGGACACCCCTCTACCAGGGATTCAAGACAGGATACCCCTCTACCGGGGATTCAAGACAGGACACCCCTCTACCGGAGTTACAAAATAGGACACCACACAGGTTACATCACAGACGGACACACATAAATACAGGAACTAGCCTAGAACTATATGATAACTATTGGAGATTCCATCACATCTTATGGCCACCAATGATGGTGGGTCCTAATGCTAAATTCCTGCCTACAGGGGTACTAAACAAGCCAAACATGAAATCCAAACACAAAGCACCGAGACATACCTTTGGACTGCTAACTGAAACAAACAAAACACACAGGTGGGGCACACTTTATAAAGGAATCAGAGGTTCAGGACAGAATATACAGAAATCCAGAAATGGACCACAGAAAGACAGGGAAACAAAAGACATGCAGCTACGCAGACTGGGTAGAGCGTGACATCCCCATGTATAAGACGCTCCTTAATTTTGTCGCACGAAATTTGAAAAAACATGTATTATCATAAAATTCATACTCATCATCCTCATCACTCCCATCCATTAACTGCCACTAAATTAACCCTAAAGACCCCATCAACCATAACTGCCCCTAACATTAACCCTAAAGGACCCATTCAACCATAACTGCCCCTAAATTAACCCTAAAGAACTCCATCATAACTGCCCCTAAATTAACCCTAAAGACTCCATCAACCATAACTGCCCTTAAATTAACCCTAAACACCCCATTAACCATAACTGTGGACGCGAAATGAAAGAGGCGGGGACAATCGGCAGTGTAACTGCAGGAAGACTGTTAATCAGAAAGGGGAGGGGCCGATTGTCAGTGCGACTGCAGGGAGGGACTGGGAAGTAGTAACTGCTATCTACAACCACTGTATAAGACGCACCTAGTTTTTAGACCCCAATTTTTTCGAAAGAAGGTGTGACTTATATAGGGCTGCAACTAACGCCTATTTTCATAATCGATTAGTTGGCCAATTAATTTTTCGATTAATCGGGTAAAAAAACAAAACAATATGCAAATTTTTAATTTATTTAAAATAAAAACGTATAATTTACAATGGCATTTCACAAGTTGCCTTCTTATTTTACTGACATAATAATTTAAGCTATATTTTAACAACAACCCAAAATATACCAAAAAAGGTTTACTAGTAAATATTCATGTAAACTATTTTTGCCCAGTTATGCACATCCCACCCCCAGCTTGCTTATCTGTCCCAGAAATGCCTTATATGCTACTCTGCCCCTATATAGGACTTATACCCTCCTATATGTCAGAGATGCCACTGTGCCCCCTTATACCTCCTATATGCCGCTCTGTCCCGATATGCCTTATACCCCTCCTGTGATATGCCTTATAGCCCCTATATGCCCACTGTGCCCCCCTAATATGCCTTATTATCCCCCTATATGCCACTGTGCCCCTGATATGCCTTATAGCCCCATATATGCCACCGTGCCCCGATATGCAACCATGCCCCCTGATATGCCTTTTACGGTGAGATGCCACTGTGCCCCCTAATACGCCTTATAGCCCCAGGTGGCAGAGAGGATCCAGGTCTCCTACAGCTTTGCGGGGGGTCTGGATTCTAGTGTTATAATCCGATCTCTATTTGAGGTCAGATTATAGAAGGAGGGGAGTTTTTCAGAGCATTTTCTCTGAAAAAACTCATTTTATAAATCGATAAAAATCGATTCAACTAACTGATTATGAAAATTATTGACGATTTTCATAATTGATTATTATCGATTTTATCGATTAGTTGTTGCAGCCCTAGTCTTATACATGGGGAAATACGGTATTTTGATGCCTGCCAGTGAACCATGCTGTCTGCTTTTCACTTTTCACTATTTTGCAGCACATACATGCCGTATTTTCTCGATTACAAGACAAATCTGATTAGAAGATGACCCCCCAAAAATTTTAATAATAATTTAGGAAAAAAAGAAAAAGCCTGAATATAAGACTACACTATCAGAATTTTTTTACTACTAAATATTAATTCATATGTAAACTATTTTTTCATATTTAATAAAAACTATTACATGGACATGGTCAGCAGCAATACTCAGGTAGGCTGTCGCGTTTAAACGATGCCCAGTTGGTACTAAGGAGCCCAAAGTGTGCCAAGAAAATGTCCCCAAACCATTACATCATCACCAGCC
Source organism: Spea multiplicata (assembly GCA_009364415.1). Lineage (NCBI taxonomy): Eukaryota > Metazoa > Chordata > Amphibia > Anura > Pelobatidae > Spea > Spea multiplicata. Next base: position 20,541 of record VKOC01019092.1, on the reverse strand, counting down.
TGAACCGCTAATACAAGGCAGGATGGATCCATGCTTTCATGTTGTTTACTCCAAAGTCTGACTGTGCCATCTGAAGCTGGAATCGAGACTCACCAGACCATGCAACCATCTTCCAGTCTTCCTTTGTCCAATTATGAGTAAAAGATGAAGACCAGTATTTTGTCCAATTTTGGTAAGCCTGTGCAAATTGTAGCCTCAGTTTCCTGTTCTTAGCGGATAGGAGTGGCACCTGGTGTGGTCTTCTGCTGCTGTAGCCGATCTGCTTCAAAGTTCGACGTGCTGTGCGTTCAGAGATGGCACTCGGCATACCTTGGTTGTAAGAAGTGGTTATTTGATTTACTGTTGCCTTTCTGTCATCTCGAACCAGTCTGCCCATTCTCCTCTGACCTCTGGCATTAACAAGGGATTTTCGTCCACACAACTGGATATTTTATCTTTTTCGTACCATTCTCTGTGAAACCCTAGAGATGGTTACACATAACAATCCCAGTACATCAGCAGTTTCTGAAATACTCAGACCAGTCCGCCTTGCACCAATAACCATGCCACATTCAAAGTCACTTAAATACCCTTTCTTTCTTCCCCATTCTGATGCTCAGTTTGAACTTCAACAAGTTGTCTTGGCCATGTCTACATGCCTAAATGCATTGAGTTGCTATTGAGTTGCGTTCGAGTAGCTATTTGTGTTAACAAGCAATTGAACAGGTGTGCCTAATAAAGTGGCCAGTGAGTGTCTAAAATAGTGCAGCATCGAAATGAACAGTAACAATGCTGTGAACAGTAAATGCTGTGTAAAATCACCATGTGGTAAAGTCGTTGAATTTTGGATTCGGTTTGCACCAAATCAGGTAACGATCAGTGCCCCGCCAAGCCCCCTGTGAGTCTGAAACCTCTTGCCAGAAGCTGTCAGTATTTGGTGTTGGTGGTGATGCATTAAATCCATTTTTTGAAGTGTTTTTGGCACTGCAGCAGATAGCTGTGTTTGGGGTTCTAAAAAGATCATGGTCACCGATGAGGCTGTGGTATGACTCAGGTAGGTGGTTCCTTACATAGATCTTACCATCGTACTGAACAACATAGCTGTTGGGTTGGTGGGTCTTTCCATAAACTGCTGCCAGTTTGTCAAACCCACAGGTTGACTTCATCCTTACCACCTGTCCAGGATTCAAAGATAAAAGAGGTCTGGCAGATTCATTGTGCATTGTGACAGTAAACGTTGTGCCAGAGGTCCCTGGGTGTGTTGCACAGGTTGGGTAGGGCTGCATAAATGTCAGAACCATCAAGTGCAGATTTCTCTAGCAGATGCTTGGCCGACCAGATACCACGCTCTGCCAGACCATTGGATTGAGGGTAATTGGGACTGCTTTTGACATGCTGAAAATCTAATTGGTGAGCAAAGCTCTTAAATTCCCTACTGGAAAATAACAATCATCAATTGTGTAGAGAAGTACCACTTTAATGTCCTGATCACAGTGTTACTGGAAGAGTTTGCAAGAGTGTCAAAGTCCCACCAGCCAGATTACAAATCCACCAAGACCAGGTAATTCTTACCTGCTCCCTCAGCTGCTGTGATAAAACCATGGTTTGTCAGGCACTTGGGGAAGTTGTAAGGGCTCTCTAATATGGTGCTGTCTTAAAGCATTGCACATGGCACATCTGGAAACTTCTCTTTCAATATCACTATAAACAGTGGACCAGAACATTGTTTCACATGCCCTTTGCTTAGAGGACTCAATTCCAGGGTGACCTTGATGGAGCTATGTCTACTAATATTTCTGGAGAGAGTAAAGGATTACATACCCTTGATCACCCACTGTCAATTCATTACTTATAGCTTAAAACGGTCGGATGTTATGTGAATCTTCCTTAAATGAGCCAGGCCACCCAATGGGAATGATGTCCGCAAGGTGCTTGCAGTTGGCATCTGGCTGTGTGCTTTGTTTAAATTCCTCAGTCCTTCTGGATGACAAAGCCCGTCCAGAGATAACAGGTTATAACCTTCAATAGCTCCATGGTTATCAGTGGTGGGTTAGTGTGCACACGAAAGAGCACCCACAACATACAGTTCACCGCCTATTTTACAGATCACATTCAGGCGGTAGCACTGAAGCTTGAGCATCATACAAGGCTTTTCTTAGTGTGGTTATGAGCGGCTGATTATCCGTCTCCACAGTTACTGGATGGCCATAGATATAATCATGGAATTTTTGACAAGCGAAGATCCAGTCCTAATAATTATTTCTCAATTTGTGCATAGTGTGCAGCACTTAGTAACATAGTTCATAAGGTTGAAAAAAGACCAAAGTCCATCAAGTTCAACCTATATATATATTGTGTCCCTACTGTGTTGATCCAGAGGAAGGCAAAACCATGGGTTTCTTTACTAGTTACATTCGGAGGAGACAGAACCCAGAACCAGACTTTCATTACTGCCTGTCAAGTGATATTCACTTTACGGCCTAGAACCTACATCACAGATCATATAAGCTCACATGTGATCGTATAATATCACAATAGGCCCACCATCTATTGCGTATCAACAGCCCCATTCTGTATTCCTGGGCCTTCTTTCAACAATCCATGGCGGCATTATATGATGATCCCCATAGAGCCTCCACAGCACATAACACCTTATGAAGTCTCGGACAAGGTAGACTCGTCGAGGAATATGTGATGGAATTCCGCCAGGCGGTAGTGGAAACAGCATGGAACAAAACCACTCTCCTTGACCAATTTAATTTGGGTCTTTTCGAGACCTTGAAGGATGAATTAGCTCGTATTGGGTTACCCCCTACTCTGGAGGCCTTGGTAGATCTGGCCATACAGATAGACAGACGTATACGGGAGCGCAGACAGGAACGTGCCACCGGATACAGTCCACCAAGACGTCACCTGCTACCAGTGGTTGATCGACCAGTCGACCCACCTACACCTGTTCCTACCCAGGTCACTGAGCGCTTTGGCAGATTGCACACAACAGCACAGTGCAGTTGTGCACAGTTTTACTTTTTCAGCAGTAGCACTGAAGAGAAACCTGTAATTTCTTTGTCTATTTTTTTAATTTTTTCCTTTTTTTATTTTTTTAAATCCTATTTTTCTTAATACATTTATTTCCCCTGTCCCCCTAGTTTTAAACACTACACTACACACGCAACAAAAATTTGAAATGGATCCTCCTTTTGGGACTAAGGAGGGACAAGCTCCATCTACCACCACCACCACCAGTTCTTCTACGATGCAGTCTTTGCGTCAGTCTAGTCGACCAAGTAGGCCAAGCTCTCACTTATCATTTGGGGAAGCATTGCTTGAAGGATCATCACGTAAAGGAAAGGCACCAAAAGCAGGCAGTAGTAGTGCTGCCAGGCCCACAAGCTCTATGGTTTTTTACAATGTATAAAATGTTTAATTCGGTACTCTTTCCCCGTATTTGTACAACTAAAGGATGTGATCTTTTTCTTTTGTATATTGCACATCTTGCACACCTTACATATTCCACAGCGGAAAAACGAGTTTTATCTGCTAAAATGTGTGCCTTTTTTACTATTGTATATTCGGGTGGTAATTCACTGGGGGGCTAAAATAGATTTAAAAAGTTGGTCAATTTCTTATAAATAATATTGGCTTTCTCTGTGAGGTCTTAAGGCACCATCCTCTTTTAAAATAGGCCAATATTTATTCATTGCCTTTCTGATTCGAAATGTTTGATCATTAAATTGGGTGAGGAAGGAGAAATCGAAATTATTTTTCTGTATACACATGAGGAAGGTTGTTTCTTTTTTTGTCTTTGATAAAAAGCTGTTATTTAGTAGTTTTTGAAGATAATTCCTCTCCTTGAATTTATCCAACAAATAGTGGTTCTGAATTAGAAAATCCTCCTCATTGGTACAATTCCTGTATATTCTGGTGAACTGTCCGTTAGGGACATTCTTCAATCAGTTCGGGTGGTGTCTGCTAGAAAAATCAATAAAACCGTTGCCATCCGTTAGTTTGAAGAAGGTTTTAGTGTTAATTGTGTTGTCTTTAATATAAAGAGTTAAGTACAAAAAATCAATAGTTACTTCAGTGATACATGAAGTGAAACTCAAATTATATTGATTAGTGTTAATGATTGATATCAAATTCCCAAGATCTTCTGATTTACCCTTCCAAATTATGAGGACATTGGCGAATCAGTTTGCCACGGCAGTACTGCACATTTTAAGGTAAAAATTGCCATCAAAGGCAAAATAATTGTGTGTTAAAATAAAATCAATACAATTAACAATGCATTGGCTTTCTAAAAGGTCCATATTTGTATCTGTGGATAAAAGCTTCCTAATTGTTTCCACTTCAATTTGTATGCGGTATAACAGTGTACAATGAGGAGATGTCCACTGTGGCCCATATAAAATCAGTCGATTTGTAAAATGTGAGTGGTATCCTTAATATATAAAGGGGTTAATGGCACATACTGTTGGAGAAAAAAATCAACATACTGTACTAGTATATTTTACTAGTTAAAGAATTTATATCACTAATTATCGGGCGACCTGGTGGGTTGCTGATGTCTTTATGGATTTTTGGCAAAAAATCAAAAATAGCCATTCGTGGAAAAGAAAAATCTAAAAAATGAAACTCATTCTTGTTTAACACCTTGTTGTCCAGCCCCTCTTTCAATATACAGCTCAAGTCCTTCTGAAAGGCTTTTGTGGAGTCGGAGGGGAGCTTCCTATATGTCTCTGTGTCATTTAAGATGCGGAATGATTCTTTCATATAGAAATTTCTATCCATATATAAATATATACAAAAGAAAACAAAACATACATACAAGTAAAAAAGACAAACAACTTCTATACCACATTCATACAGTTATGTAAAAAAAAAAAAAAAAACATAAGAGACCAAATGCATGTGTGTGCACAGGCTGGATTCCCTGGGGGCCTAGTATATAATGTTGTTTTTAATCTATACGTGCTCCGTTTGCTCAGAGGCCCTATAAAGTCAGAGTAAAAATAAGAGCTAATGGTTTAGTGTTCCCAGGTTGCCTCTAATCTGTCGAGAAAGCTTTCCAAATCGACCAAATTTCAGTATATTGTAAATGTTTTTTTATTTAATCTATAGAATCCTTCTTCCATATCTCTTTGATTGTTAATTTGGATTTTAATATCTGTCCAATGGATGTTGCTAGGGGATTTCCATTGTCTAGCAATGGTTCATTTTGAAGCCATAAATACATGTACTAGAAAACATTTTTGTTCCCATGAACAGCAAGGTAGATCCAAATTAAATAAAAAGGATTAGGGTGTCTTGTAATTATGTTTTGTTTTCTTTTGTATGTATTTATATATTAAAAATAAAAAAAAATTTTAAATAAAGAAATTCCTATCCATAATGACTGTGGCGCCGCCTTTGTCGGCCGGTTTAATTACTATTTGTTTGTTGTTCTTTAATTCTTTTAGACTTTGTTGTTCTTTCCTAGTAAAATGATGTTGCCTTTATTGCTGTGTTCTATTTTGCTAAATTCTTTTAATAACATATCTGTAAATACCTCGACATGTACGCTTTTATCTTCATGTGGAAAGAATTTGGATCTAGGTCTGAACGTGGTATACAAAAACGGGTCTGTTTTTACCTCTTCACTTTGATCTATGAGCGTTTTACCGTAAGCTTCCTTAAATATTTCTGAGCATCAATGAATAAATTAAAACTGTTGGGTCCTTCATTCGGAGAAAATGTAAGTCCCTTATGTAGGAGGGAAAGTTCAGTCGGGATCAAAGTATGTTTTACATGTGTATATATTTCATTCTTTTTAGATGGGATTTCCGAATTTAATTGGTTACCTTTTCCTCTACATCCTCTGACGGTCTTAAAGTTTTTCTTTTCTTTATCGGAGAATGTGTGAACAACTGAACACTCCTCTCCTTGTTCACTTGTCTGGGATCAGTAATCTGATAATGGAAGTCTTTTCCTTTGGGATTGCTCCCTGTCTAAAAAGTACTTTTTGAAGTCATTGGAATTATATGTCCCGTATACATATGTATAGTTGATGGCGAGTGGGATCTATAGATGTCCCTAGACCTTTCTGGGGATCTAGCTTTATTTCTTTATTCCCTTTTGTTATCCTGTCTATATTTATCCGGATGAAATCTAGTTCTTTCATTAGTGAAGAAACAACTCTGATTATCTGAATAAATTCTAGTTCTTTCATTGGTGAAAAACGGCTCAGGTTGTTATGCTGGTTTTCCTTTAAACCAATGGGTTTTAACACCCTGTTGGGTGGATCTGGGTTCTCTATTATAGTTTTCTCTTGGTTTATAGCTTTTGTGTATGTCACCTTGATGATCCCCCTTATCTCTTTGAAGTTTCCTACTCTTCGCTTCTACTATTTGTGCTTATAACTTGGGATTGTACCTCAGCTGGATCGAATTGCTGATCTATCCGATCCTCTGTCTGTCTAATATTGATCTCTATGGTTTTCAGATTTTGTTGCTAAAATTCTTATCAATAATTTCATAAAAGAAAAAGAGCAATGACCTAAAATACTGTTCCATCTTGACATAAACTCAGTGTTATCTTGTCCAAAAGCTGGATATTTCTGAATTCTGAGACTCCTTAGTATCAGTTTTTGTGTAATATAGCGTTCTAAAAACGTAATTTCCCACCTTTTTTGTAACAAACTACGCTTCGCCTCCCTATCTATGGAAAGAAAGAACGGCGCTTTTTCACTCATATACCCTGAACAGACACCCTACTTCGAGCTGCTGTCGCTGTCTTCTTCCTCTCGGATGACCTGTGATGTCTTTGGATGTTCGAGATGTGTGATAGTGTGCACTTGCGGCTTTTTCAACCTGAGTGATACCGAATGGGAAGGCCCAAAGGGAACACCAAGGGCAGAAGAGATATTGAGCAGCCAGTAGGCAGGATATAGGCAATAAATATAGGCAGTCTCTGATGAGTAGATGGCTGTAGCGTAGACAGTGGAGGTAGCACCGGAACTGCAAAACGGAGTGTAGAAATTGAGCAGGATTCGGTACACGGAGGAGTTAATCAGACAAGCCAGGATTCGGTACACGGAGAGTTAATAGACAAGCCAGGATTCGGTACATGGAGGAGTTAATCAAAGTAGGAGCTACAAGCAGCACGTCAGACACAAAGACCACACAAGGGTAAACTGCAGCAGACCAGCAGGCCTTTTAAATTTGGTGCCACAACAAGCCACACCCCCGGAACTGCACTGGAGATTGCTCAAGCAGGAACACCCCCAGTCATCTCCCAGCCTGGCCGCGCCCCCTCCTATGACTCACATGCAGGTTGCTTGGAGACGTATGGCGAGAAGCAGCTACACTAGGTCTGTTGCTTTGCCCCAAAGGTGAGGAACGGCATCGCGACAAGGCTTCTCCAGAGAGGTAAGTTGTGACATTACCCCCTCTCTGAGGGCCGACCGAAGGTCGAGATGGCCCAGGTTTAGTAGGATATTTAGTATGAAAGTTCTTAAGCAGTATAGGGGCGTGTAAATCTTTACTAGATATCCAGGATCTTTCTTCAGGACCATAACCTTTCCAACGGACAAGGTACTGTAAGGAATTCCGAACTCTCCTTCAATCAATGATAGATTGAACTTTGAATTCAAGGTGGGAATCAACAATTACGGGTTTAGGTCGAGAGACTCTTCTTGTGAATCTGTTACAGGTAAGAGGTTTGAGTAAACGTGAAACACTCTTGGGATCCGAAGAGAATTAGGAAGCAATAATTCATAATCCACTGGATTGATACGTCTTAGAACTCAAAAAGGACCAATAAAACGGGGAGCCAGTTTCATAGTTGGAACTTTCAGCTTGATATTTGTTGTAGATAGCCACACTCTGTCCCTTCTTGAATAAGAAATGGCCATCTGGCGATGACGATTGGCTTGGCGTTGATATTGTATAGCCGTTTTAGCCAAGGATTGTCGGACCATATTCCACAGGGTAGGAAGTTGTTGTACATAAGAGTGCACAGCAGGCACTGATGACTCGGGGAAAGAAACAGGTAAGTCCTTGAGATGATAGCTGTAGGTGCAGAAAAAAGGTGAAATCTTAGAGGCTTCATGAGGCATGTTGTTTCTAGCATATTCGGCCCATGGAATAAGATAAGACTAATCGGATTGGCGGTCATTAACAAACAAACGAAGAAATTGCTCAAGAGACTGGTTAGTTCTTTTGGTGATGATGTTAGTTTGTGGGTGGTAGGCTGAAGAGAACGCTAAGGAGATATCCATAGACGAACAAAATGCTTTCCAAAAGCGAGCCGTAAATTGAACTCCTCAGTTGGACACAATCTGAAGTGGAAAGCCATGAAGACGTACAATTTCACGGATCAATATAGGAACTAGTTCCGAGGCGGTAGGTAATTTGGATAGTGGAATAAAATGTGCCATCTTGGAAAAAGATCGACTATAACTAAAATAACAGTATTTCCTTCTGACGGAGGTAGATCTACTATGAAATCCATAGCCAGGTGAGTCCATGGGCGAGTGGGGATTTCGAGCGGATAAAGAAGTCTCTGGGGGCGAGTGTGAGATGTTTTGCTAGTAGCACATGGAATACAGGATGCCACGAAGTTGACGCAATCACACGGAGGAGTTAATCAGACAAGCCAGGATTCGGTACATGGAGGAGTTAATCAAAGCAGGAGCTACAAGCAACACGTCAGACACAAAGACCACACAAGGGTAAAGTGCAGCAGACCAGCAGGCCTTTTAAATTTGGTGCCACACCAAGCCACACCCCCGGAACTGCACTGAAGATTGCTCAAGCAGGAACGCCCCCAGTCATCTCCTAGCCTGGCCGAGCCCCCTCCTATGACTCACACGCAGGTTGCTTGGAGACGTATGGCGAGAAGCAGCTACACTAGATCTGTTGCTGCAAATGTGAGGAACGGCGTCGCGACAAGGCTTCTCCGGAGAGGTAAGTTGTGACAGTTGGTTCACACATCCCAACCCCTCCCATTCCATCAGTTGAGCCGTAGGAGATGGGAGTATACGAATAGTACACTCTCAATTAGGGAGAGAGACGACAATTTTCCGGAAGGCATGCTGAAGGGAAACCGCCTGGATTGGATGAACGAGAGGCACTTCATGACTTTGCACGTATAGGGCAGACCCGGATATTGTTTAAAACAGACAGTTATAAAAGGTTTTATACAGTTTTTTCCTGATGTGACTCTTCTCTACTGAGAACAGACAAAATTAATTCTCCTAAAGAAGCCTGTATTCAGGTGAATAGCGTTGAGATTTCACTACCATTTTTAAGTTGGACTCTACATTGAGGTGGACTTTTCCCTACTTAATATGCTCAAGCATAACAGAGAGGTTATGCCGACTACATTGTAAGTGTATTCCATTCTGTTTTATCATACAGCACATGAGGATACTGAACCATTGGTGTTTTATATATTTTAGATCGTTTTAGAAGAAATAAAGAACTGCTGATATACAGTTAATGTGAAGAGCCTGTTTTCCATCTCTGTTTGTAAGTGCACCCACAGCATTATTTTATTATTTTTCCTCATTTATACAGAATTACTCTATTGCTTTTGTTTTCCTTTTTTTCCCTTACATGCTCATGCGCCCCTGTTTTGGTTGTGTTTCTATTTGAGAACTGAGAGGAGTGCTTCTGAGGGTTGCTGCAGTGCGTGTTTTGGGAAGTATATTTTTAATTATTGAATATCATTATTTTCACATTTTTTCACTAGATTGGTGTCATTCTTTATTATTTTGGCTTCAAAGATGTCACAAATATGGGACGTGGGCACAGACTGACCAGATGTCTAAATGGCAAAAATTACACACCTCACAATTACACACCTCACAGGTGGTTTTTTACCTCCCAAATAACCCAACAAACCCATGCATGTGTATAAGCACTGCGCTCACTGTTGTTGAACACAAATTGGGGTGTTGTTTGACACGGACATATACCAGGAGCGGTAAATTTATACCTGGAGTGAAAAAAATACAAATAAGGAAGGGTTAAAATACCAGCATTTGAAATACCTTGGGGTGTTTCAAAAATATATTGCACTGGCCAGCCTTAGAGATACCTGAAATAGCACATGGGGCAGAATGACCAGATTTGGGGAAAATGGTTTTGAAATAGCAAAACGCTACTGGTACTTATTGCCCCACAACGTGCAGAAAAAAAGCAAAAAAAAAAAAAACATTGAGTATTTCTAAACTCAGGACAAATAGTATAATCTATTTAGCAGTTTTTTTATTAGTTTTTGTAGATAAGTAAAAGATTTTTCAAAGAAAAGTGAGAAAAAGTCATTTTTAACAAAAAATCACAATATTTTATCATTTTTTTTAATGAAAGCCCTGTTTATCCTTAAAAAAAAATACATAATATGTGTGGGTGCACAAAATGAGAAAGAAGAAAATTACAGCTAAACAGCAACACTGAAAAATGTTAAAAGAGCCTTTGTCCCAAAATGTACTAAGGGGTTAAATATGAAAAAATTGTTTACATTAATATTTACTAGTAAAACTTTTTTCCTATAGGGTAGTCTTATATTCAGGCATTTCCTTTTTTTCTAAATTAATATTAAGATTTTGAGGGGTCGTCTTATAACCGAGCAAATATAGTCATTTAAAATATAGAGCCTAAAGCAGAAGCCTAATACATAAAAGTAGGTGAGGCATAACAAATAACTCTATCATAGTATAGGCTAATCACCGAAATACCTTGCTACACAACAACATATACGAAGATACATCTCCATACCATAAGATATATACATGAATTATGTGGGGGGGGGTTTGTTTATACAGAAGTATTTTTTCTTTGGATTACATGGAAAATTCTCTAGGGCCTTCACACTTGGTGTAATGAATTAATTAGTTTAGTGAGGCCACCATGTATCCATCAGAGATAGCATTTAAAAAAATGTACGTCAAATGTTTTCAACCCAAAATTGATCTGCTCTTTTCTTTCTTTTCAATATGTACAATGCATGTTTTTATAAAATCAAACGTAACTCACGAGTGTTGACTTGCTGCCTCCTCAGGGTCAGGTGATGTTGCCAGTTGTTTAAAGACATGCCTTGTTTTGCAGAAACCCACTCACTTTCCCTCTTTTGGTAGAGTTGAGTTTTGTCTTCTTTTTTCCCAACAGTAGAAGTAATATCAAGGCATTGAGATTGAGGAATTAGTTGACAAATCTGTGTAGTGTAAAAATTCATGTTACTACCTAAATAAAACAGAATGCAGGAACTCACTTACCTATGTCTCACCCCCTAACAGACATATAGTATGTCTAAATGTGTGGTCATGTAATTGTTGATTTAGTAATTATCAATTGTAATCATATTGGTAATTTTGTAATCTCAAATATTGTAATAGCATTATGGAATCTATAAAAACGAATGAAATAGATTTGAAAATTTTATGAACAGACAAAATGGAGTTATTGGGGGGCGTAATGCCCCATTTGGTCCAAAGGCCATCTGGGAGAAGATGCTGGAATGCTAAGAAGAAATATTATACAGAAGTACATGGAAGGACTTGGAAGGAATTTTGGTGATAAGGGCTGTTTAAGATGTCAATGTTACAATTGAGAAGGGGATTCAAGCATGATATTTGGCTGTTTGGCAAGAGTAAAATGCTGGCAGAGAGATGGAGGTGCCACTTTTAATCCATATCACAATACCTTTAAAATTGTTAACAAATGGATATATTTTTTTAATTTAAAAAAGATGTGTGATAAGCAGTGGCAACTCTAGGAACAACATATAGGGGGCTCATAAGATACCACCGTCAAAACAGGGGCAGGGCACTAATAGGTCCTACCACTAAATCATGCCACTGAAAAAAAAACTAAATATATATAAGTAATATGCAATAATCCCTTTTTATTGGATTAACATAATACTTAAAAGACAAGCTTTCAAAGGTTTTCCTCTCTTCTTCAGGTATTGCTTCAGACATGAGAAAGAGAAAAAACTCTCGAAAGCTTTTCTTTATAGTTTACAAATAAGTGCAGAGACAGAGCGACAGGCTTTCACGCTGCCTGGTTGTTGTGAGCAGAGCTGTAGTTTTCTCCTTTATCCCTGGATAAGCCAAATGGCAAATGATTTAGTGTGACAGAACCCTCCATCACTGGGGCCACTGCTGAGGCCTGACTGCCAGCCACCTTCCTATTGACTATGGGCCCTAACTTTGTAAAGACTTCTGTGTCACCCCCAGAAGGATATCATCCCATCACTTGCTGAGGGGATTATCTCTGGCAGACAGCCAGGATCAGCAATCAGGAAGTGACCGCCATTGTTTTAGTTTAATGTTGTATACATAGTTACATAGTCAGTCTCCAACCCCCCCCCCGCCAGTTCTACCCCAGTTCTCCACTGCGAATGCGAACAGACAAAATTAATTCTCCTGAAGAAGCCTGTATTCAGGTAAATATAGGACTCAAAGCTGGTATGTTTTTAGCATTCTGTGGTTTTATGACCTTCTTTGACTTCATTTCTTAAAATTTTCCTACTTGTATCGGGTCTCTGATCATTACGTGCTGTCCCTCGGTCATAGGAAGACGAATCAATCCGGTCCGAGTACACAAATTATGATTTTTTCCTACTAATTCCCCCTGGTGCCCAGTAGCAGTTCTGGAAGCCTTATGATTGTTTTTGGCTGGTAAACCGATAGACAGTCCTCTTTTGCCCTTTCCCAGGGAGTCATTATCATCAGTTGTGTTCATAAGATATGATGGGTTATAACTAAGCAGGATAGGCCTTAACCTGCTTCCATACTCGGGTCACTCCTTCAGAATCGGGGCAGCCTTGGCGGCTTTGAAGAATATAGTTCCGGCCCTTATCATCAAGGAGCAAGGCAGATGGAAATCCTCCTGTTTTTCATTGTATATTCCACAACCTACATCTGAAATTTGCAATGCCTTGTTGTCACTCGCACTATAGTTTATTTTTACATATTGTCATGCTTATTTATTATCAAAGTCATGATTCGGCTAACTTTGCGTCTTCTTCCTTTTGCCCTCTTCTAGGCTTACCTGGTATGTTGGTTTGACATACCTCAGACCGAATGGCCCTTTTGTCATTATGTCTCCAATACACTAATCCTATTAATTTGCCCCGACCACAAATGTTAAAGCTAACTGGCAATAGCCTGTAGTTGTGGGAGGGGCTGTGGTTATTTGACCATGCCTTTCCTCCCACAGCTACATTGCAGAGTCTCACGTTTGCCCTCCCTTCCCCCCTCTTTTATTTCTTCTCTCTTCCTACCTCTGTCCTTTCTTTTCATTTCTCTACTTGGTGTGGACCTCTTCTAGGCTTACCTGGTACATCGGTTTTAGAATACCTCAGACGAATGACCCTTTCGTCATTATGTCTCCTTTACACTAATCCTATTAATTTACCCTGAGCACATATATATATATATGTATATATATATATATATACATACACACACATATATATATATATATATATAAAAATTATACATACACACATATAGTATTTATTATACTACAAAGCTATAGCTTTCTTATAATATAAGAGCTATAACACTTGCCTGCAAATTTCCTCTTGCTGCAGCTTCTCGCTTCAGTTCCTTCAAAGTTCCCAGGATAGTATGTGGCAGAATCTCACTCTGAGTCTCCTGCAAAGAGACACCCTTGCCTGTAATATCAGAGAAATAAAAACAAATGATTATTCAAGCCTTAAAATGGTGAGGGATTACAAAGGATTTGCATACTTGCCCACTGTAACGAGTTCACCAAGAGAGCTGTAGTAACTCCCAGAGATCACCCACATGTATCCTCCTGTTGTCCCTGGAATAACTTCCAGCACCAGCCAGCATGCACACCTTGGAACCCTGCTATGTGTACCCAATAAGTAGACACAACTATCTTGAATTGAGTACAGCAGGAATGAACAGTTTATTGATGTAAAACATAGACTCATATATCCACAGAACTTCATTAACATAAATTAACATTGATAAACAGGTACATGCAGACAACCCAACCTGTAATCCCATTTAGCTACTGAATCTCCCCCTGGCAGCAATCCTGTTATGGGATTAGTTTACACAACAGAGTTCCTGCCTGTTTGGCAGCCAGGCTGGAGCCATCTCTGACTACCTTTGGGCCTTGTATGACAGGTCATTCTGTCACACCCACTTTCCCACTTTTCCCAATTTTGGCAGGACAGTTCACCCAGCCGCACTCTGCTTCTCCCAAATAACATAACTGCCGCTGGAAAGAAGGGCTAAATGTGCCTTCTCCCTGGAGTGGCTGGGGTCCCTTCCATATGGGGTTCTGGGGCGGCACCTCTGGGGACTGAAGGGTGCCGACCGTAGTCCAATCCACCTGCATGGTACAAATGTTTGTACGATCCACTGCGAGGGGAGGGAAGCCACATGCATCTCCTCCTGTATACTCCATCTGCTGGGGAGAGATGTCGACCTGCCTCTCTCCCATTGCCAACACTTCTGCTGGGGATACAGGATCCATAGAAATCACTGCCTCTGGGCAACATTGTAGGGGTAAAGCCAATGGAGCTGAGGTCACAGAGGGAAGTGGGCAGAGGCCAGCGGCACTCTGCCCCGAAGGCATCGCTTCAGCTGTATTTGTAAAGTCATGGGGCACCACCAACTCCTTGGTTGCTGCGGTCAGGCTTGGGAACAAGGGGAAGCGGTGGGCAGAGGCCAGCAAAGCTCTGCCTCAATGCCAGCAGTTCAGCTGGGGGATCTGGCTGGGATATGCAGGGGGGTCTCGGTCAGTTTCTGGGCCATATTGCGGGGAATAGGGCAAAGTGTCTGGGGTGAGGGAAGGGATTGGGCAGAGGCCAGCTGCGCTCTGCTCGGCTGTTTGGGTTTCTGGTGGGGGCACAATACTCACAGGATCCACCTCGTCTGGGGCACACTGCTGAGTACGGTCAAAGAGTTCTCGGTAGGCCTGCTCCAGGATCCATTCTTGGTAAACCAAATAGTCGAAATCAGCCCACAAGTCAGGCAGGTAACAGGGAACATCTGCGAGAATCCCTTCCCTGAACTCCCAGATCTCCTCACACCGATATTTCGATGGGCTCCCAAATTCTCGGACCTCCTGTAGGCTTTCCATTATAAATCCCGGGCCGCCAAAGTCATCGCCCTCTGACAGGTAGTCATACTTCAGCACTGGACACCACTGCGCGGCCTGCCAATACAGGGCCTGGTATCCACGATCAACAGTCATTTCTAGTGGAAGCAACCTCTCCAACTCAGCCACCAAGTCCTCTTGTGGCTGCTCTCCCAGGTACTGCATTCGCCAATCTAGTTGTAGCACGTACCATTCCTTGGAGGACAGGAGGACTATTCCCCGGACACCCTGGTCCACTCTGAGAGCCTCCATCCAGGCATTTATGTAACTGGCGACTCTGCTGCGCACCAACACGTCCTGTAGTGCTGGACCCATCTTTGGCTTTCTGCTGGTATACCAGCTGGTACTCCGCTGGGACGTTTTCAAGGAGGATCCCGTCGCTGCCACCAATGTAACAGGTTCACCAAGAGAGCTGTAGTAACTCCCAGAGATCCCCCACATGTATCCTCCTGTTGTTCCAGCACCAGCCAGCATGCATACCTTGGAACCCTGCTATGTGTACCCAATAAGTAGACACAACTACCTTGAACTGAGTACAGCAGGAATGAACAGTTTATTGATGTAAAACATAGACTCATATATCCACAGAACTTCATTAACATAAATTAACATTGATAAACAGGTACATGCAGACAACCCAACCTTTAATCCCCTTTAGGTACTGAATCTCCCCCTGGCAGCAATCCACCTCTCCTCACTGAGAGGCCGAAACTCAGTACAGCTTGTGGGAGGGCCACTGCCACTGAAGAGGTTGCAGCAGCCCTTGGACATACTTTAATGAGCCATCATGGTTCAGTGAAGCTTTATACAAAATGTGCATGTGCACCTTCTTTCGCCTGTTAAGGGGCTTCCTCAAAGGGGCAGAGCCTCCAGAACACCCTTTCCCGCCCTTTTGAGGAAGCGCCCCCTGATTCCTTGCTCAGTGGAGCAGGTACCAGGGAGAAGAGGAAAGAAAAAAGAAAGCACAGACAAGAAGACAGAAGAATAAGAGGGAAAGTGTGGGAAACAGTGAGTGTGAAAGAGAAGGAGAGGGTAAGAATGAGATACTGAGTGTGAGAATACATGAATAAAAGTGAGTGAGAGTGAGTGTATGCATGAGTGACAGTGTGAGAGAGCTGAAAGAGTGTAAGAGAGGATGAATAAGAGTGAGAGAGGTAAGAGGTGAGTGAGTGTGAAAAAGAGTAAGCCAGTTTGTAAAAAGAGTGGGAGTGTAAGAGCATGAGAGAATAAGTGAGAATGCGGTACATTGTGAATAAAAGTGAGTGAAAGTGTGATATATATAATGATACTAGTTATGCTGTACCACCCTCTGTGTCTCGATAAATAATGATAGGACCTTCAGTGACTGGCTTACTATTTAATGAGTGAAAAAGGAACAAAATGCAAATAAAAAAGATGATTATGATGGGAAATGGGAGCTATGCTGTCCCACCATCAATGACAGGCTCTGTATATAGTGATGGGCGTTATACCGTACCACCATCTGAGTCTGGCCCAGTAAGTAGTGATAGGAGGTATGGTGTAACACCATTAATGTCTGACCAAGCATATAATGATGGCAGTTATTCTGTACAACCGTCTATGATATATGTTATGATTTACTACCCTCTGTATATATAATGATAGGATTTATGCAGTACCACTATCTGTGTCTGGCCCATTAACTAATGATGAGTTGTGGTGTACCACTTTCAGGCTCAGTATATAATTATAGGAGTTGTGCTGTTCCACCCAGTTTAATTATGGGAGTTATGCTGTACCGTCATCAATGTCTAGTTTGCTATATAGTGACGGGAGTTATGCTGTACCACTGCAATTGTCTGGCTCAATATATAATGATGGGAGATGTGCAGTACAACCATCAATATCTGGATCACTATATAATTATAGGAGTCAAGCTGTACCACTGTCTTTAGTCTACATCTCTATGTAATGATGGGAGTTTGTGGTGCACCACTTACAGGCTGAGTATATCATTATGGGAGTTGTGCTGTACCATCAGCAGTGTCTAGTTGTTTTTACATATTAATGGGAGTTATTCTGTACCACTGTAATTGTCTGGCTCAATATATAATGATGTGAGTTGTGCAGTACAATCATCAATATCTGGATCACTATATAATGACAGGAGTCAGGCTGTACTACTGTCATTGTCTACATCACTATGCAATGATGGGAGTTGTGGTGTACCACTATCAGACTCAGCACATATTGATGAGAGTTATACTGTACCAGCCTCAGTGTCTTACTTACTATTTAATGATGAGAGTTATTTTGTACCATGTCTGGCTAACTATATCCTGAGGGCTAAACTATAACACCTACAAGTGCATAATGGGGATTATAGTACACAACCTCTAGTGTGCCAAAGTTTACTGTCCCATTGTCCATAATACTTCATTAAGCACATGAAAAACAATAGCTCAGGCCCGACCAGCACAAAATGTAACGTTAGAAACTATGGACTTGTCATCAATAAATGTTGTTGACTGTTTCCACTAGAAACAACAACTACACTGTTTTACTTTACTGGCATCACATTACAAAATGAGTTTTCAAAAATACAGTGCTGTGTTCTTTTTTCTAAACAGTTCTATTTATACATAAACTAATAATTATCAAAGTGATGATCAGGCGTTAAAATGTGTATATATCAATTAATACAAACAAAATATATAGTGAAAAAGTGTTTAGAACGGTGCTGCAAACACTAGAGGTACAGCCCCCTATACCATAAGCAATATTCAGTGAAAAGTGCTGCGCAAAATATATATATATATTGAACTTATAGAGTGACAATAAAATAAATTCCACCAAAAGCAACACACAGTGTATCCCACAGAAAATTAATAATAATTGAGCAATACTTATATTTCTCTCAATTGTTAAACAGGACAATCCGCTTTGTAACAGGAACACATTATCATGTGGAAAATAAAAAACAAACAAAGATCATAGTGCTTTCCGTCTTTAAATAAATATGTACCAAATGCTTCCCCCGGGATAATATCACACTGACATAATTGTAAAATTGTATAAAATAAAAAAGTGACTTTTTTATTTTATACAGTAAATTCTTCGTATATTTTACATCTTGCCTCTCCACTTGTATCCTCCTTTCGATACATCACCGTATGGACCGATAATCGATCAAGACATACGGTTGATGATTATAAAGCCAGAATTTCTTGCTGTGTGTTCGAACAAGTCTGAGCAAGCTGATTTGCTCAAATTTATGTGAGTGTGATACTATCCCAGGGGAAGCATTTGGCACATATTTATTGTGTATGTGTGTAAGGGCAGGGCATGCAACTGGACCTTTCTGTTGCTTTCCACACTGTGGACCACCCTCTTCTCCTTCATATTCTTCATTATCTTGGTCTCTGTGACACTGCTCTCTCCTGGTTCATATCCTGCCTCTCTGATCCTACCTTCAGGATCTTTATCTCCAATAACACTTCCCTACTCCCTCGGGGTACCCCAAGGCTCAGTTCTAGGACCCCTTCTATTCTCTCTGTACACTAACTCACATGGCAAGCTAGTCTTGTATGCTGATGACACCCAGATCTACCAATCCTCTCCATCTTTCTGCCTCTGTCATAGATTGTCTAACTAACAGCATTCTTTGCATCCGTCCCTTCCTAACACAATATGCCACTTAGCCTCTTGTCCAAGCACTCATTATCCCCCCCCCCCGATTATTGTAGCTCTGTCTTAGCTGGTCTCCCTCTTACCTGTCTCGTCCCTTTCACAGCGCTTCCCCTACTACGTTAACTTGCTCATCTCTAGACTTGGGCACCAGGGCTCTTCGTGTTCGTCTTCGTGCTCGTCTTCGGGGAAAAAAAAAATCTTCGTATTCCGCGAATATTCGCCCGTTCCTGTCTTCTCTTCGGGCGAATATTCGCGGACATTCTTCGTGCTCGTTTAATCTTCGTTTTCCTCCTGGTTGCCTAGCAGGGGTTAATACGGGGTTAATAACACATCACAGCAGCAGCAGCTGCCGTGAAGGTACGTGTGTGCAGCTCTATTGGTCGTTTCGGCAGGGGGCTGGTCTGGCATCAACGAGTGAATTGCAGAACTGCAGAATGCACTTCATTCGTTGATGGCAGGCGAGCTCCCTGCCGAAACGACCAATAGAGTTGCACACACATACCGAGGTGTACTGTCCATAGATGTTTAATAAAAGAATAGGGAATATTTTACATTTTTAAATTGATTTTGGACCACTTTACATGCCTAACATTTGCTACCTATTTACAATGGCATACTTTGCAACAGCCCAACTTACTTACTGGACAGGACTGGAAAATAGCAGGACTGTCCACCAAAATCTTGGGTGTGTTGGCAGGTATGCTGATGGAAAAATGTTGGACAAGAACTAAAAAATAGCTTAGGGTTAATGTACGGTTATGTTTAAGATTAGTAGCAGTGCACTGGTTTGGTTAAAGATGTATTATGTCTAAATAATAATAATTTAATTTTAATGTTTTTTTTAAAAAAAAAATAGGGGTTTATTTAAATGTATTTTAAAGTTAGATTTATTATTTAGTACTTGATTATATTTATTAAATGTTTATAGTAGCGTTACCTACCGAGCTATAACTACCTATGTGTATTTGCATTTTGCATACCTAGTTTAGCTAAATTAGATGGGACAGGACTGGAAAAAAGCAGGACTGTCCCTGAAAAAGTTGGGTCTGTTGGCAGGTATGTGGATGGAAAAATGTTATAGGGTGAAGTGTGAGTTATAGTGTTAATGTAATGCTATTAGTGAGTGAAGGCCAGGGCAAATAACAAGAGGAAAGGTCCTTGTGTTTTGTGCATTGTAAGTGTGTGTGTATGTGTGTTATGTGTGATGTCACTGTGTGTTATATGTGTTATATGTGTTATTGTGTGTGTTATGTTTGGTTGGTTGTGTATCAGAAGGAAAATAATGAAATGGAAAAGGAAATGGGAAAGGCAAATGAGTGGGCAATTGGCGACCCACTCACCTGTTTCACCCCAGAGCAAAGCATCTAAACACTGTCAGTCTTAGACGTTTGGCAGCAGACTTCCAGAGCTCAGACACAAGGCCCTAGCGTAAGCTGGCCACTCCGGCGGAGGTAGCAGGCGTTGCCACACCGCAAACAGAGGCAGCCAGGGGGGAGAAACTGCCCTTACCATTAGGGACATTTTGGGCATGACTCTAGCCAGGAAGCGAACTGGCAGAGAAGAGATACTGGCACCACCACCAGCAGCAGCATTGAAAAGGCCACCAGCAGCAGCATTGAAAAGGCGAATGAGTGGGCAATTGGCGACCCACTCACCTGTTTCACCCCAGGGCAAAGCATCCAAACAACTGTCAGTCCTAGACGTTTGGCAGCGGACTTCCAGAGCTCAGACACAAGGCCCTAGCGTAAGCTGGCTACTCTGGAGGAGGTAGCAGGCATTGCCA